>JANHFO010002547.1:117176-127252 GCA_032468095.1 Pareas carinatus
TTTGGTAATTGAAATTCCACATATTGTAAGCTATAGTTTTGTATGTTATTGACCAATAAAAACTTTTTCTATTAAAATAAAAACAAAAATGAATATGCTTTAGTAAGCAAGGTGTGTACCTGTAAATGATTCTTCAACTGGATTCATATAGATATTAAATAACATAGGAGACAAAGTAGGAAGGAAAGTTGCAGGATACATACCCCTCCTGGACTAACTGTCAGGGGGTCAAGCAGAAGTCTCTTCCAATCAGACGGGCTGTACCTAGAGAGATGATAGTGGAGAAGTACAGAGGAGTGTATTTAACTCTAGTTCCACCAAGATCCCCACCAAAATACCAGGGCACATGGTGTCAAAAGCCATAGTGAAATAAAGATCTAACAATCTCTTCTATCCCTCTCCCAGCGCCAACCATCCAAAGGTTATGACTACTTGGAGCAGTAATGGCAAACCTTTTAGAGACCAATTGACCAGACGAGTCACGGTTCATGATGTCATTGTCTGGTGCTATTTCTTTCTGAGCATGTGCATGGCCCCCATGACATCATTGCCTGGCGCTGCTATTCCTTTCTGAGCATGCTCAACTCTGGGGTGATGCTGGGGCAACTTGGTTCATGTGCCATAAGAAAGGTCTCTGTGTGCCCACTGTGGCACACGTGCCATAGGTTTGTCATCACTGGCCTAGAGTCTTAGACAGCATATAAATTAATGTAATAAATGTGTTAAAAGGCAACAAAGGCTTTCTGAGCACCAAACCAAAATTGGAGAGATCAAGATAATGTTTCCTCTAACAGCATCTAAACCTGGCCCACTATTTCCTTCTTGATCAGGTAAATATGGAATATAGGACACTATTTGATAAGATAATCAGATACATTCAGTTATTTTTAGACAAGATAAACCACTACTACCTTTAAGCAGAAAATTAGATACAGAATTCTACTTTTAGAAGAAGAAGTATTAAAAACCTGACTGACTGCTCTTGTACAAACTGTTCACTTTGAAATTAGTATCAAGAGCACTGGTCAGAACTCCTAAAGCTTGATTTATCTGCCCAAGAACCCTGAACTGCTCCACTGAACACCCTCCGAAGCTGCAGTCAGGGCAGAAATCCTTTGCTTTTCCTTCTCTGGACAGTTGCAGCAGAAGTTTGATGAGGCCAAAGAGGCCTCCATGACTTCTGATCAAACTCAGCCCTGGATCTACTCTCTAATTGCTCAAACTGCTTGCCCTCACATTTAACTGGCTGCAACCAATCTGAATACTATGGAATGTTGGGCTTCAGTCCAAGATGGGAGGCATCTAAGAGTCATTTTATCAAGCACTTTAGAGATTCCATCACTGCTAGTCTCAACAGGCTACTGATTGGGTGTTCAGCCAAGTTCAAGAAAGCTTCACCATTGAGAGAAATCTGGAGTTAAACAAAACCCAACTTACTGGAACAACTTACTCTTGCCTTTCCTCACAGTTCAAACATAATTGGTCAGTCCACAATACTGGCATCACTTTTTGCTCTTTGACTTCTTTTAAATCAAAATTCCTTCTTTCTTTTTTTACAGTCAGGTGAATAGGCTGAAGTTGCTACCATCTTAATTATCCTGGATATATTACTAGGCATACCCTAGGGAAATTAACATGGAAATGATTGCTATTGTCACCCCTGCTACCCACACAACACCTCAGACGACCCCTTGTGTAGATGATCTGTTGCTCAACTGTTTCCATATGGTAATGATGATACACTATCAATGTTATTTCATCAACCTTGCATAGATCTAATGCAATTTAGAAAAAATAGCCTGAAAGAGAAAGGAAATCCCAAATATATTTAATTGTACATTATATGTACAGCAAGTGGGCATATTCTTTCACTGGAGGTATTTCGATTGACCAGTTAGAACTGGATGGGCAACTATTCAATTTATTTTTATTTTTCAGAAAATTATTGAACAGAGCTCCCTCCCTAACACAACACATATTATCCCTTCTGTCTCATTCCCACTTCTACTGGTTCATAATTCCACAATCAAATATGTTAATTCGCTACTTCTGATTAGGTTTAGTCATTATTTTCCATTTTTATTTCTATGGCAAAATTTATATAACCTTTCCTCTGCAATACCCATTAGAGTGAAAATTTGGTTTAATAACCTTAAGCAGTTACAAATTTTAAAAAATCTTGCCTCACTATCATTTGCTTGGCCTACGAAATGGTGGGACTCAAATTCATAGCCACACATAAGAACTAAAAAGAATGTCAGGCTTCAACTACTGAGCAAACATTTTCTGGACATATTTACCTTCATGGACAAATCTACAATAAACAAATGGAATAAATGAGCCTTTAATTGCAACCTGAAAACTGCTGCAGGCTTTGGGTTACGAGATATCTGAACAGAAGAACGCAGACAATTGGAAAGCACAAAGAAAGGAGAGCACACTAACTGTTTAAGTTTCCTGGGAATTGTAAGGAAAAAAAATCAGTAAAGAACTGCAGAAAAAAAACCTACATGAAATTGCTTTCTCCAATATTAGAAAGACTGATTTTTCAATCACAGGGATATGCTAGAGCAAGTTATGAGGCAAAAGCCTTCAGTATGTAACTGATTCAGATCTTGTCAATTTCAGGCAGCAGCAAGAGAGGGTGCTAATCAGCTAATTAAGGTCTCAGTTGAGCTTCTTAACCTGTGATTAGCACTTATGGTATTAGGGAAGCACTGTGTGGTAGAGAAATCTGCTCAGGAAAAGATAATCAAAAAGATAATACTTGATTTTAATGCTATGTCTGCTGAATGAAGGACATGAGGAGAAAGAAGATATGTCTCCTTTTGCTGGAGGTCTGATAATCCTATGCAGGCTCCAACCTGGCAGATTCAAACTGATCACTGGGTTTATTCCTCTTCTTCTTTTTAAGTGTTAAGATATTTAAATTTAGTAGCTGGAATAGTAGGGTTGTACAATGAGCTGGAAACACAGTTATAGTTGATTGGTTGGAGAGTGTTGACTCCCGCATGAGGCAGGAATGGTTGCTGTGGGTGTGGAGGGGGAATGTCCGATTTCCCTGCCTTTTTTTGCTCTGTGATTTTCTCAATATGCCTGCTGTAATATAGATGTTAATATTTATTTATTTATTCATTTTTTATCTATATAAAACTGCAAGTTTGTATCAGTGTTTCTGACTTCATTTGGACACCTGTGCAGTTTCCTGACATTTATTTATTTATTCACATTTGTATATCGCCCTTCTCCCCAAAGGGACCCATACACTATTATTCTGTTTTTTTTAAATATAATTAACTATGATTCTGAATGAAACACCTCAAACACTGGGTCCCTTCGGGGAGAAGGGCGGTATACAAATTTAATAAACTAATAAACTAAACTAAGTCAAGAGTACCACTGCCAACTTGTAGATGAAGGCTAGACCTGCTTACTCAAAAGAAAATTGTACTACATCCAATAGAATGCCTAGCAAATACATATTATGACTGCAATTCTACTTCATTTGTGTGCCTAAGATTGAAAGAAAGAAAAAACACGTGGATACTTTCTATAATTTTATTGTTTTCCAGAAAGTGAGTAAAGTGTTCCCCACATTATGACAGGCTTAAAGCTTTTACTGGGGGATTTTATTAGTCTGTCAGATAAAATTAAATAAGGAAAGAGCCTCTCTCAAATTAATTGCAAACAGCTTGAAAAATAACAGCTACATTAGCTCCATCTGACATCCACAGCCACCATATGTAAAACATGCATTAGTTGTCCTATCCCTTTGAAAATAATTTTATTGAACTGTATTAAACTAAAACACGTGAGCTTCCTTCTTGTGACCTGAAAGAAATCAATGAAAAGATTTTGTTGTTGTTTTAAATACTCATTCATAACAGACTCTTTGGAAAATGATATTTGTCCATGATCCAGTGAAAAATGAACTGTATGCATTCAGTACCATTAGCTGCCTGGAGTGAAAGAAATTGGTCAATATTTAGAAACTTGATTCATGTAAAAAATGTTGATTGGTTGGACAAGTCCCTGCAGTTTTCTTGGCATGGTTTTTCAGAAGTGGTTTGCCATTGTCTCCTTCCTAGGGCTGTGAAAAAGTGACCGACCCCAGATCCCCTAGCCAGTTTTCATGTCTAAGGCAGGACTAGAACTCATAGCTGCCTGGTTCTAGCCTGGTGCCTTAACCATATACACACACCCCATAGGACAATCACAAAATGTTTTTTTAATTAATAGTTTTCCAGAAGAAAAAACTCAAAGAGGCACAAGAAAAGCCAGACTGCCTTGAGGAGAGCAGGGCATCATGAAAAAAGGCAGCAACTGACAGCATTGGAGAAACAGTTGTAAATTTCTTTCCCTCAAACATAGCATGAGGTCTTCTAGTCATTCCCCTCAGAAAGTGCTGAGATTTGGAAGAAGAAAAAAGTCAAGAAGCCCAGCTAGGAACAAACAAGCACAAAAGATAAGGAAAAAATCATGATTTAGACAGAAATGAGATAGAAAATGTTGTATACTTACTCTGTTAATTGCATTAGTTTGAACCTAGCTTCAGTTAGGCTGAAGTGGGAAAATAAAGAGCTGTAATTGGCCAGCTCACTGATAGCTCCCTGTATAAAAGGCAGAGCTGTCGGTGAGCTGGCTGCTGGATATTTGGAGCATCGAATGAAGACAGAAGCTGTCGCTAGCCATCTCTTGACTCCTTTATTTGCCGGACCCAACAGAAAACATAAACTAAAGTATAAAACTTCATGAAAAAGATTATAGCTCCCTGGAGAACGATAATAGAGATGAACATGGGTAAATATACGTATATGGTAGTTAGCAATAAACAAATCTATCAGAAATATAGAATACAAAGAAAGGAAGATATAGTAAGATTGAACTTCAAAGAATATAGCATAGAAGAGCCTATAGAAAATATATAGTTAGAATATAGCTTTCATATTAAAATATTTCTGAATTAGTTTAAGGCATTTATAATTTGCATTTTTTTAAAAAAAATGTTTCTTGTTTTCTGAAATAAAATTTTCCTCTATACATAGGAGAGTGATTAAAGAAAACCAACTGTCCACATTTTCAGAGGTTTGAGTCTTTATTGAGTGTCTGTCAGTTTGATGTCAATAGTTTAAAACAGTACCTATGACATGTCTTACTTAGCTGGCATCTACCCTGTTTCCTCAGAAATAAAAGCTACCCAGGAAATAAGACCTAGCATGATTTTTCAGGATCCTCGTAATATAAGCCCTTCCCCCAAAATAAGCCCCACCTAAGATCGTCAGCCAGACGGAGGCATTTAGTACTGTATTTCTCTGAAAATAAGACCTAACCAGAAAATAAGTCCTAATGTGTCTTTTGGAGCAAAAATAATATAAGATCCAGTCTTATTTTCAAGGAAATATGGCAGTGAGTTCCTAGATTTTTGTATGGTGACCCTAAACAAATTAATAAGAAAAAAATGCAGAACCATGTAAAAAAAAATACAGCAAAATCAACAGAACCAAATGCCATTGTATCGGTGATTTGTCACCTATCCTGTTGCTGCAAAACAGGTTTTCATCACCCTGCATAACAAACACTCAGCACTTGTCAATTGCCAGAATACTCTGAAAGCATCTGATCTAACTTGGTTTCATAAATACTCAATGTTCTCTGTAATCAGGAGGCATGATCAGTTCACAACGTCCTCTTTGCAAATAGTAGGATTTCAATTTTATTCTGATCATGCTTCACTAAGTGTTTCTTCTATTTCTGAAAACTATGGAGTTCTCCTGGCATTGCTGGCATCTTTTCTAGTTCCTTTTAACCACAACCTTATCATGGCTTATCTGCAGAGTCTAGAATTAGAGACAGTGATACAAAATTAATTCTGTACTTATGTTGGTGGGCTCTGATCCTTGAAGTCTATCTTGTTTCTTCTTAGGACTTCTCTTTACTGGATCAAACATAATCCAGAATGTCTGCCTTGTACCAAAAGGAATTCCTTCCTTACAGACCTATTCAACAGATACTTTCATTTCACTCCAGCTCAGCCTTTCTTAACCTGATACTCTCCAGATGTATTTGAACATAATTCAGAGATTTCTCAGCCAGGATTTGTGGGAGTACTAATCTAATCCATCTGGAGAGTTCCCTGTTGGGAGACTGCTATCCTAGCTCATGTCTTCATAAACAGACCAGAAGGATGTTTCTGAAATGGATTACAATTCTTAGAAAACCAAACTTTTATCAGAATCACAGGAAGGGTTGAACACAGTAAGTGGGACACCCCTGAATATAACTAGTGCTTTGTTTACACATATTCAAAAACCAGGTTACCGCTGAAGTTAGGAAAATGTAAACACAAGAAAGCTGCATATGTGCAAAAGAAGTACAAAAGACATCTACAAGTACAAAAGGCATCTACACATTTCCTTCTTAATGAAGTGAAAGTATTGCCTGCGACATGTGCTTAAGAGATTTCAGCAACAGCTTATGAAATTATATTAATAAAATGAAACACTAGAATTAAAGGGAAGACAGGGAAGTCTTCCAACTAAGTAATTCTCCAGGCTCCAGAGCTGAGCTTTATTTCTTTTTTGTGCTTTTGTTTTCCAAACTGATTATTTAATTCATCAAAATAATTTCACTTACTGCCTTTGATCTGTAGTAAATGGCTAACATAATACCTCCCTGCAGGCAGTTAAGGTGCCAACATCTTTCCTAGGAAAATTTGGCTGGGACTCATGATCTTTTCTTAACTGTGTTACCAATTAGAGTATCTATCCATGTTCTTCCACTTTGGGAAAGGAGCATGTTGTGTATCTGCAGCATACATTTTGTGAAGGAATAAAATACATTTCCTGAAAGTACCTGCCATAATTCTTTTTCCTAGTCTGCTACAGAATCATCAATTTATGACATAGACAATGTTCGTAAAAAAGGGATCAGTCAGTTTAAGAAGGGGGAAGGATAAGGATTTTCTTTTTCATAAGTTCTTTATATTAAAATGTGCATCTTCATAAATGCTACCTAGAACACATTTAATTTAAAAGAACTGGATCCAAGGTAGACTTTAGTCACAAAAGATTTCCCAACTCTGGTGCATCTCCTCAAAGTCTGGTCTGGAATGTTGATGGAATCTCTGTTGCAGGTTGGAGGGATGGGGGCTATGGGGGAAGAAGAGACAATGAAGAAAGTCCAGTTGTTCCATGAAATTTTCTCTTGAACAATACCAGATTTCACCTTGTGTTCTCTATGACTCTGTTATAAAAACCATCATTTGGTGAGAGTGCTTTCTTATTTTTTTATGATTACAATTCACAACAACACCAACAAACCCAAAAAATACCTCCTACTGACCCGTCCGCTCCCACAGAGAGGGCCTCCTCAGGGTGCCATCAGCCAAGACAATGCAGGCTGGCAACGCCCAGGGGGAGAGCCTTTTCTGTGGCAACTTCCATCCTCTGGAATGATCTCCCCGTAGAGATTCAAATGATTACTGACCTCTGTGCTTTCCGCCGTGCTCTTAAGACACATCTGTTTGTTCAGGCAGGTTTGGCCTAGCCCTGCCCCCTTCCTCCATTTTCCATTTTAATGAATTAGGTTTTAAATTGGTTTTAAGGATTAGCTATTTTAAATTTGTCAACCCACCAATATTTATTTTTAATGTGGTTTTAATTTATGTATATGTATATCTGTATTTTATTGTTGGCTATAAACCGCCCTGAGTCCGTTGCAATGGAAAAGGGCGGTCTATAAATCTAACTATTAAATTAAATTAAATTAAAAAGGAATAAAAGGGAAAAAATAGAAGGTACGGAAAAGAAAAAGAGAAAAAATATATAGTAAGTGACTTCTCCCTTCATCATGACAAGTATATATACTAGTCCACTTGTAACTTTCTGAAATCAAAGTTAAACAGGAAACAGCCTTTTGCTGTTTATTCCAGAAAAAAATCCTTCCAACTTATATTTAAAACTTATTTTGCTAATAATTAAAGGAAATTCATCTGGTGTTATGCAACTTGTTGATCCAAAGGTTCTTAATATCTGAAAAGTGATTATCAAACAATTTTCAAAAGTGATTATAAAAGGAAATATGCAAACCCAGTATCCTTTCAAAGGACTCAACCAAGGTTTGAGTAAAGTGACTATTCCCTTATCTCCCATAACTCTAAACCTCATTGGAGGCTGGTGTCTTGCAGGCTACTCATAAGGAGCAATTGTCTAGAGCAGTGATGGCGAACCGATGGCACGCATGCCAACGTGGGCACGCAGAGCCCTCTGTGTTGGCACGTGAGCCAAGTTGCCCCAGCATTGCCCTAGAGCTAAGCATGCTCAGAAAGAGAGTAGCAGCACTGGGCAATGATGTCACAGGACTCTGTACATGCTCAGTAAGAGAGTAGCAGCTCCAGACAATGACATCATGAGCAACAACTTATTAGTTGCGACTCATCCAGGCATTTCGTGCCTAAAAGGTCAGTCATCACTGGTCTAGAGTATTTGTGGATGACCTCAAATTATCTCTTCTTAAGAGGACTTTAAAAAAGGCAGTATACTCATTAGCTCTCTATTCTGCCACAATTGTCAACCCCACTGTCTTCAGTTAGTCATTTCTTCCCTGAAGTCTTTCAGGTTACTTTTTTAGATTCTTTCACAGAACTATGAATCTAAGAAAAAGGAATAATAATTAAGTCAATTTTAGCTGTGGTGCACACATGACTGTACAGTTAGATTAACACTATAAGATGCCATTTCAACGCAATATGGTTTTCCTGGCTTTCTTGGTTCAGGTAATGATATGAACTCCTAACCACTAGTTTAGTTTTGCAACCTGTTTTCAGTTCAAAGAGACAAAAGTAATGAAAAACAAGGAATGTACCAGTTAATGAATCATAAAACACAGTGCTTTGTTGTTGTGAGGGAAAAAAAGATGAAGAGGCACTTCGCATTTTGTTTTCGTTTTTGTTTCTTTGTTTTTCTGAGTAAGGACTTCAGAAATCCAGAATCAATGGTTTGGAACTTTTGTCTGAATGGAGCCTGGAGAAGGAGGCTATTGTGATTTGCATGCAAGTAAACACCTTACATTTTTTTGCCTGTTAACTGAATGGATTTAACTGCTAATTAAAACTAGTCTGTAAGCACAATGGAAAATTAATTAAACCATTTAGCAGAGAGATGCAAATTAGGCTAAACTGCAGCTTGGACATTAGTATAGTCACACTTGTATTCATTAGCAAGTCCTATCATTTTTCAATAGTGTTTGATACAGATCAGCAACCAGCAGCCCCTGGGCCACATAAATATACAGGGATGAGCATTGCCTTGACCAACACAACCCTCAGTTGCAAAGAAAAGGGGAGTTGTGGAATGGAAAATGTTGCAATGGAAACAGGAGTTCTGTAGCAGATTTATTTTTGTGTGCTGGGATTCTGAAACCCCTTTTAAAAATGCCCCCTAATTCAAAGGGGGGGAAAAGCTGATAAGGGATGTATAGTAGAAGAACCTAAGGGAGGTGTTTTATACTTAGGGAAACCGTAAAAAATAGAAACAGAATTTGCACATCTCCGGCATGTCAACAAGATCCAGATGTGAGCACAACTTACATATCCCAGAATAAGCACATTGCACTGACTTTTGTACAAAATAGCAAAGTTCATCTGGAAACTTTAATTGCTTCAGAAAGCAGAAACAGCCTTTTCTGTAGATGTATGTTACATCTATGCTGTAAGAATTATACTGGTTTGCAATTCATTTCCAGGTGCCCATTTTAACAAAGGATACTGCACAGATTTGATCTTTGCAAACTGAGATTGGAAGAGACACGAACTACATTTCTTGATCTAGTGCACCTCTCCTCCGAAGTGATGTCCTGCAGATGTTTCATAGCAGCATAGGATTTAAATATATTTGAAATGAGGAATCACAGAGAAAATGCATTATAAAATCTATAACAACATGTTTCCTCAAATCTTCTTGACGGTCACTCCCAAAACAATTCCATGAAAGTTTTATCTTAATGGACAAAAGAAGAACATTAATAAAAACATTGCCTTGTTTTAATTCAGTTAATTTAAAATAAATTAGTTTTAGTTC
>JANHFO010002548.1:0-11356 GCA_032468095.1 Pareas carinatus
CAAAAATAAATAGAATTAAATTACAAGTAAGAAATAGCTATAAATAAACAAAAAGACTCAATCATACACCATTCATGCTTGAATTTCTTTGACCCACAATAGGCCACATTGTCCCAAGCAACAGTAAAGGCCCAGGTAGCTGTGAAAGGGATCTCAGGAAAAAATGGATTGATATTTGCAGTACATCTAAGAAAGTTAAAGTCTTAAGTCTACCTCCAGATTTCCCCCCTTATAGGAGTGTAGACATGACCCCAAAATGGGGCAAGGATGAAGGATCCGTCCTTCAAAACACCAGAACAAGAATTCTGGAGAAGATCTAAAGAGAGTGTAAACTATGTTTTCTATTATACCTTATAATGGAAAAATCGATACATTGATTGGATTCCCTCTCCCCTAAAGTATGAGACTATATGGTTTAACCCACAGGGTGCATACGCATTGCATTAAAAAGGCAAATGATGTCTAGATAGCTAGACATAGAAATAGACAGAGACATAGAGACTCCTATTTATTTAAGTCACTCAGTTTATTTACTGGAATGCCAATAGAACGATAGTGTCATCTCCTCCCATCTTGCCAAAAGACATATCTTGTCACTTAACATAAATCAATGACCAAAGCACACCACAGGAACATGTACAACCTGAAATGCTAGGGCTACATAAATTCCCCTATAAAATTGGGGTGCTGCCTCCATAGCCTTTCCCAAAATAATAGAAGAGAGGTATTTCTTTGGAAAATGAAAGGAAAAATAGTTGCAAGACTGCTAAATAGTCCCACCGACTGTATTTAATTTATTTTGAAATCTATGTGCATATCAATGAGATCAAATTTGCCTTTTGTCCTGACCTCTTTTTTGGGGGCAGAGCTGTCTATTTTCGAAGTTGATGTGCTCTTAGTCCAAAATAGTTTGCAATCCCTGGAGGAAAAAAAAGGAAGATATAAAGGATTTCTCAACTGCTGGATTGTTTTTTCCAGTTAAGACAGGCAGATCGGCGGGTTAGGAATTCTAGCTCATGAAATGAAGCTATTTAACAGTTAGTTTCAGGAGGCCATCCACTACTATAGTAAAGCTCCATAGATAAAAAGGAAGGCCGCATATTTCCTGCTGTGGATAATCCTTATTCAGAATTTTGTATTTGAAATGAAAGTAAGAAATAGCAATCAAAGTGCGAAGACAATGTTGTGGATGCCTGAAAGTATCAGGAATAGCTAGACAGATGGAAATGGCAAGATGAAAAGCTTAATTATGAACTGCTCAACGTCTAATCTTTCACCTCAATCGATTTTACATTACAGATAAGAGTGGGAATAGATGATTTAATGTGGGAGCAAAAGGCCATAGATCCATGGCCATCCTGAAATGAACCTCGAGTAAGGAAGAGACCAAAAGGACTTACTGGATGCTCTGAACCCAAGAGAAGTTTAGAATAGATTATCTGGAACCCAAAAATAGACTATCCGGAAATGACGTTCCATTGATGCTTTCAGTGGCCCTCTTTCCTAATATGAACTGGTTTTATTTTGAAGTATGATGGCTGCATACATCTCTTTCTGCTTCTTCTTATAAATATGATGCTGTTTGCAGTAACTTGCAGGGCTGGAATGTTGATATGAAATGGGCCGTATATTCTGGGGCTTCAGAAACTAAAGGAAGGAGTTGAGTATAGGATCTGTTACTTATACTAGTACTAGTGAAGAATAAAAGTCCCTGGATTTTAACATCAACAGAAATGTACACTGGCTCTGAACTTGTTAGGCCAATCTGGAAAAAGTCTCCAGCTACAAAATTATGGGACTTTTCTTTGACTCCAGATTGATATATGTCAAGATTTCTTTTGGGGGGGGGGAATCCAGCAACATATACCACATCAAAGATGGTGAACGTCTTAGCACAACTGTGTCCACTCAAGACAGCCACGGATTTGGTTAATTGAGTCTGAGTGTGCCTGACAAATCTGTGCTTTGCATTTGGATTGCAACCTTCCTTTGAAAGTTACTGGTCCTTTTACATTGATGCCCACTTGAGTAGCAGCTTGATAGCTACAATGGTGAGAGACCATCCTCAGGGGGTTACCATTAAATATAACTGGCCCAGTTGGTGGGTTGGCGATTGTTGCACCCATGAGTATTCTTTGTGGCTGTGATAGCAAACTGAGATTTCTTTGTTAGCGTGGATTGGCTGGTTGGGAGCTGAACTGATACTGTGTGTTCTTCACTAGGAAAAATGATTTTTTGGGAAATTAGGCTTATTTACCGTCACTGTGACTGCCGTTGCAGGGTGATGTGCCCTGATAAGCAGCTTGAATTTTGCATTGAGTTGGCTTTCTCTGGGGTTGGGTAGAAATCCTGTGAGAAATTTCTTTCCATAAATTTTCCATGAGAAAAAAAAATATGAAGATTTTAAATGAGTTAAGAATTAGGAGAATGAAAGTATCTACTTCAGATATTCAATTTCAAGCTGAATTGAGTCTCATACTGAATTTCAAAAAGGGAAGTTGAATGACTAATAAGACATGGTGAGGAATGTATACAACTCCAGGTGCTGCTGAATTATAACTATCAGTATTTCTCCCTATCGGCTGTGGTTTCAAAGGCTGCATGAAGTTGCAGTTCAACAAGGACTAAAGGACCATGCAGTTCATACTTTGCTGGGAACCCCTTCAGAACATGTACATTTTCTTCTAGGTCTTCATTTATTTGTTTGATTTTTATCCCACCTTTTATTATTTTATAAGTAACTCAAGGTGACAAACACATACAATACTCTTTTCTCCTATTTTCCCCACAAAATTAACCATAGCATGGGTTGAGCTGGGGAGAATGACTGACCCAAGGTTACTCAACCACCTTTCATGTTTAAGGAAGAACTAGAACTCATGGTCTCCTAGTTTCCAGGTCAGGATCTTAACATTAGACCAAACTAACTCAGCTTCTCCTTCCTCCTGATCTATATTTTCCTTCCTTCCCTCCTTCCCTCCTTCCCTCCTTCCCTCCCTCCCTCCTTCCTTCCTTCCTTCCTTCAACTAAGTTACCAGGCTAGAAACTGGGAGACCATCCGTCCTAGTCCCACCTGAGCCATGAAAGCCAGCTGGGTGATGTTGGAATAGTCACTCTCTTTCAAACCACTTCACAGGGTTGTTGTTGTGGGGGGAAATAGGAGGAAGAAGGAGTGTTAGATACGTTCACTGCTTTGAGCTGTTTATAAAAAAAATTGTGAAGGTGGATTAAATAGATATTAAACAAATAAATTAGCCATAGATGCCTTTCATCAATTATTGAAATTATCCATCTGATAAGTAGCACATTCAATTTTCTAGATATCCTCTTACCTCCAGCTCTACACAGGAGTTTTCCTTAGCTTGTCAAGGAATAAGTATAAGCAACCTGATTAACCTCTTTTATCCCCCATCTGCTCCTTCTGCTCTTATAGAGAAAAGGAAAGCTCATTCACAAATAACTTCCAAGGAAGTTTGTCCAATCCGTGAAGGATTAAAATTGTTTAACTTTCTGGACTTGGATTATTTCTTGGACAAAAGCAATAGCCAAATCTCACAAGACACAGTAAGAAGTCTTCTTATCAAGACCCATGTCATGGCAGACACATTCAGAGCCTCTAGAGAAATGTAAGTATTTACACAAGTCACAGAAATTGTGTAATGTTATTCTTCAGAATTATAAATCAGAAGTATACTTACACATGTTGCAACAGCATACCAAAATTACTTTAGCCATCCAAAAGAACCAGACAACAGGGACTTTATATTAATGTAGCCAAGTGCATTAATTTATCTCCTGTATAATTCCTGGACACAACAATTTCCTGATATTTTAAAGCTGCCTCTCTGATTATGAGAAGAGATTCCACATGTTCTGACTGTTTCTGTCCAAACGAGGCCTATCACACCAAGGGACCATGAATGGCTTGGAATAATGGGGTGTAAAGTCCAACACAGTGGAGGGACACTAGGTTGGGAACGGCTGTTTAAGGCTGCAGTACCAAAAACAGGGGTGGGGAACCTTTCCTCTTTCACGACTTTTGGACTTCAACTCCCAGAATTCTTGGGCCAGCCATGCTCAGGAATTCTGGGAGCTGAAGTCCACAAGTCATAAAAGGACCAAGATTCGCAACCCCTTGCGTAGAATGATAGTGGCAGAGACCACCTTGGGAGGAAGGATGATTGGGGAAGTATTGGTTAGGTTCAATTTTTGCAGCATAATGATTCCACCTTCTCAGATTGTGATTCTTTGAGGCAGAGTGAAAGAGCTGACTCGGATGCAAATGAATGCTGAATGTTATGCATGCTTTGCTCTAATGGCACATCCTGTCGATTGCAGCTTATATGGACATGACAAGATTGTTGGATCCGGAGATCGAGGTTCGGTAGAAACGAGGCAGAGGCAGTTTCAGGCTAATACCTTTATTAGCTATGGTGAACTTCCAGCAAAAGACGCACACAGTCGGTCAGACTGCCCCTTTATACAGGGTGGAGGTGGGCAGCCTGCCAATCAGGGCGCTGGGAATTCCCGTGCTCGCTCAAAGGACACCACAAAGATGAATGTACTTTGTGGTTATGAATGTATCTTATGATTGTAACCATAATTTGTTTATTGTATATATGTAGGTATAAAGCAGTGATGGCGAACCTGCCATAGTGGGCATGCAGAGCCCTCTCTGCTGGCACGCGAGCCAAATTGCCCCAGCATCACCCCCGAGCTGAGCATGCTCAGAAAGAGAGTAGCAGCGCCAGGCAATGATGTCAGGGGGCCATGTGCATGCTCAGAAAGAGTGTAGCGGAGTCAGTTGATGACATCATGAACCATGGCTCATTAATCCAAACTCGTCTGACCACTCGGTGTCTAAAAGGTTAGCCATCACTGGTATAGAGCAGGCGCACCAGAGACAAATTGGCGAATAAATTCTGATTCATAATTCCGATTCTGGTTCCCAAGTAGTTGAATTGCAGTACAAGTATATAGACGGTGATTATAAGGCAGGGCGCTGCCCAGAAACGACTGAGGTCTCTGCAGCTGAATAGTTGGGAGACAGCCACAGGTCTCCCAACTACCACCCCATAATATCATGATATTATGATACACATGAAAAAGGCAGCAAGGCTTGCAGCAGGATGGCAGGGATATTTTCTTTTCCATCTGTCCTCCCCCACCACCCTTAACCTTGCAGATGCTGCTGGAGGCAGGTCTCTCTGTGTTGATATATTATGTGTGAGCTGGCCACTGTCCAATGAAAACTGACCTTGTTGCTAATAACAAGGGGTGGTTGGGAGCAGGCCAACTGTTCTGACCCAAATGGTATACATGGAATGGAGGTCCCATGCCTGTCAACCAGTCACAGCTCTTGGATCTACTTTGTTTATTATGGGAGCCCAGCCTTTTGTCATGGAGGGAATGCGATGGAGCTTGCAAGTGGGCAGGGTCACAGAGAGATGGTTATGGCCACAGCAGGAAGTGGGTTTTGTCTGGAGCAAAAGCATGCTTTTCTTAAAAACCCATCCATTCTATTTCTGCTCTACCTCAAGTAGATTTTCCTTCTTCCTACCCTCTCCAACCACCCATAAAATACTAGTTTAATTTAAACTTAGGCATCAAAATCTAGTAAGCAGGTGAGGAGTTGACTGAGAGCTAATGATACCGCCATGGTTATTAGCAGTCACACATTTATATGCTGTCATGGCTAGGACTCAGAAGAAGAGCCTCCGCCAGAATCTGTGGAATGGCAGCCTCAGGGGACACAAAGCCAAGAATCACCTGAGGTGGGATCAAACATAGGCACCACCTGAACAGCTGGAGAAGTCGGATGGTGACACTGTCAGGTCTCCTAGTCCCACCCCACCCCCACCCCATTGGACAAGTAGAGTGGAGAACAGAACAGAGAATTCTATAAGGCTCCTTGCCATACAAGGGAGTAAACCCCCTGATTAAAGGCAGCTAGCTGCAGCCTGATTGAAGAGGAAGCCTTGAGCCATGATTTCTCATTGGAATCAACTGTGTAGTCTCTGGATCATGTGTGAATAAATTGCTAATTTCCATGGCGCCTCTGCATATGAATGTATAATTGTAATGAAGCTACAGAGTCACTTGGTTGAGATGGACAGCTATAGAAATTAAATAAATATATATTATTTATGTATTTAAAGGAGAACACATGGTTTATATCCGTAACAGAGATAACAGAGAATGGGATAAATTGTGGAGCTATCATTCCATTTTGTTGAGGAACTTAGGCATGACGTCATGAAAAGTTTAACTCAAATTAGGATGATGCCTCCATGCATCAGAGGGGAAAATGGGCACCCTTAAGACATTTTGGAACAGTTGGAAGATTATGTGAGCCATCTGGAAGATGTCTAAGTCATCTGGAAGTGGTCAGGTTAAAATCATGAAACCAACATGCCACAAGCCTCCAATGTCTATCTTATTCAGGGTGGCCTTTATCTATGTCTTGTACCATGTGACCATTGAGGGAACAATCAAATACAGAATGGAAAACTGGTATTTTTCTGTTTAAAGATGCTAAAATCATAGGCATAAGTTATTGGGTGTTTTCACAATATCACAGATGTTGTCCATAAGGGAGATCTCAAAGGATGAGGAACTAGGCATCAGTTATACTTTCTTTTTCAAAAGAAAAAGTCCCAAAGATTTTGCTGTTCTTGGAACTGATTAATAAAATCTGCCTGGGCAGCACCCCAAGGATTTTAAGTTTTGATCCAAACAACTAGCAAACCCCAAAATTATTTTCTTTTCTTTGTTGGTTTAGAAACATCCACAATGACCTTTGCTCTCTTTATTTGGAGAGAATCAGAATCTAGTATTACATTTAAAAAAAATCTCAGCCTGCAGCAGAAAAACATAGATTTAGTTAAGTATTAGAAAAATGTGTTCAGGATTTCTTATCGGTTGCTGATTTGAAAAAGTATAGATAAAAAATTAGCACCTTGTAATTGGCAGCCACTATATACAGGTAGTCCTTGTCTTACAACCACAATTGAGCCCAAAATGTCTGTTGTTAAGTGAGATAGCTGTTAAGCTAATTTTGCTCCATTTTATGACCTTTCTTACCAAAGTTGTTAAGTGAATCGCTGCAGCTGTTAACTCAGTAACACAGTTGTAAAGAGAAACTGGCATTCCCATCGACTTTACTTGATACAAGGTTGCAAAAGGTGATCAATCACATAACCCCGGGAGACTGCACATGTCATAAATATGAGCTGGTTGCCAAGTGTCCGAATTTTGATTATTTGGCCATGGGGATCAAGCATTAGAATCAGAATTTATTTTCGCCATGTGTGTCAGGACACACAAGGTATTTGTCTTCAGTGGTCGTGCTCAAAAATTACATACATACACAAGAATACAATCAAGATACATCCATAGTCAGTTTGAATATGTAAGCATAATCATGATCATTTGTATATATAGGCATATATCGGCATAATCTTTTTTTCGATGGTTCAGTGTACAGATCTTCAGTGTTCAGAACATGGGGATGTTGCAGCAGTTGTGTAAAAATGGTTTAAAGTCAGTTTTTCAGTGCCATTGTAACTTTGATCAGCCACTAAATTGAAATTCCTTCTGCAAAGAAATCTCCCTTCTGGGAATGAAGCCACCCTGTAACAGCATCGTGAAACTCATTGTCATCGTTGAAGTGGTGCGGCGCAAGAATCGGGGCATGCTGACTTCTGGTGTGGTGTTGGTTCATAATGCTCACCCACAGATCGCTAGACATACACAAGAACCTTTTGAATAATTCCGTTGGGAATTTCAAACCTTGCAAGATGTTGTTAAAAGTGCCTTAATTTGAATGGTGATTATGTCGAAAAGCAATGTAATGTTGTAGTTTTCTAATGTGTTCTATATCTGCATCGTTCATTGATAACCAAATGGAGGGTTGCCCTCGTATTTGCCATGCTGCATGATGTATTGTGAGAATTTTTTCTTATTTCAATTTGGTTAAACTTCTTTTGCAAATATATTTTGCCATTGCTGCTTATTCTCCAAATTGAAGTTCCCAAATCAGATTCTGTCAGAATTGTATCTTTCTTCTGATGCTGGACAAATTTTAAGTTTTCCCTTCTTTAAAGACAGGGGCAAAAATCACTGTTAGGCACATTAAACCAAAGGTTAGCATTCCCCTTCTCAAAAACCAAAAATATCAGGATTTCTTGATTATTTTATATATTATGTTATTGCCCCAAAGATGAACTGTTAGACTCATCAAATATTTTGGCTGATCTGGCTGTTTCATTTCAATTTTTGTATTAACTACAAATTAGACTTGCCTAGAGACAGCCTATTCTTGGGAAATAGCTGGATCTAAAACAAGCAAGGTCAACCATATTTTTTTGTAATTTTCTGACACAGCTATGACCCTTCTTACAATTGTTTACAGATACATGGAACTGTGAAGGACAGTTGATTTAGAATATGGATATAGGACCAGAATTTGTCCCATCTCCTTATTCTCAAACTCCAGACATTGGAGAGAGATAGATGTGTTTAAATGAATGCAGTGATGTTCGAAAGACACACAGCATATGTGCAGAGTGCTTCATATGTAAAAACATCTGGAAGCACAATGTAGCTTTAACAGCAATAGCAATAGAATTTAGAATTATATACCGCCACATAGGGCTTTACACCAGGGGACCCCAACCCTCAGTCTGTGGACAGGCACTGGTCTGTAGTAGTAAAAACGGAAAGAAAGAATTTCAAATTAAGTAAAAATGGTGCAGAGCTGATTGTAGGCCATAGCTATGTCCAAAGTCTTATAGTGGTTCAGTTTCTTTCTTCAGACATAAGTTGCAAACCGACTATTAAGATGAACGTGAGGGAAGCAACTGGAAGGAAACACTATGGAAATACTTTAAAAATGTTGTAATCTAATGTAGTTTTTGTCTAAAAATGAAGCTCAAAGCAACAGGGAAGGTCGTTCTCTTGCTATAGCACAAGGCTGGACAATCCCTAACCTGGAGCAACCATTCATGTGGTTCTGAAATATATCTAAGAATCAGCCATTCAAAGTTTGATGTGGTGGTTTTTTCACATTTTAATGCCCAATAAAAATGAAGAGATACATTAAGCCCCAATGCAGACATTAAGGCAGTCCTTGACTTGCAACTACAATTAGGACCAGATTTTCCATTGGTAAGTAAGACCGTTATTAAGTGAGTAATATACTTAATATACTGTAAAATACATCTTGGAGAAGTAGACAGTTGTGAGCCATAGCTATACATGATACTAGATCAGTGCTTCTCAACCCCGGCAGCATGTAGATGTGTGAACTTCAACTTTGGGAATTCCTCAGCCACCATGGTTGACTCAGGAATTCTGGGTATTGAACTAGACACAGCTTCAAGTGGTCAATGTTGAGGAACACGGCCTTAACACATATTAAAGCGATTAGATTTTGTCATCTATTGCAGGGGTCCCCAATCCCTGGTCCGTGGACCGGCACTGGTCCATGCCATGTCAGCAACCAGGCAGTGCAAACAAGCCAAGCCCCATTCACAAGATGCAGGCAGCATGCAAAACCACACTCCCTCTGGTTCGTAGAAAAACCTTTTGGAACCGGTCCCTGGTGCCCAACAGGTTGGGGGTCACTGGTTTATTGTCTTGTAAGGACGTTGGGAATAAATACTAGCTGGGAACAGAGGCGAGAGAGACAGGAGAGGACGTCAATGGGATGGCAACGTTTATAGTATAATTTCTGGTTACCTCATGGATGAGTGGGTAATAGGAAATCAGTAGAGAATAGTTCACAGTCAGAATTCCCTAATGGTGGAAGGCTAATTTCTGGCTAATTTAATTCCTCACATTTCCATAATAGGAGGCACTCCAACCCTTATGTCTTCTCCCCATTTTTGTAGCCCTCCATCTGCTAATTCTGTGAACGGACCATTTTCAACTTCTACAGGATATCTTTTTCTGCAAGGTTGCTGTCAATTCTAAGAGAGATTCACTTGCTGTGGGTCAGTCAACCAATTATCAATGTCAGTTTTATTTGCTTCTCTCAGATTCATTCAACTGCAATTCAATATTGATTTGAGCAAATATATTCTATGTCATGATTAAGCAATCCTATGATCCAATTGTATAATGGGTAAAATATAAATCTCATTAGCTTCTGGTTATCTATCATGATTAAGATGTTTAAATGACCAACTTCTCTCTTGGTGAATTGTCTAAGATAGCTACCATTTTTATTTCTGATTGCCATAGTTAGAAAAAAATCACTGTGTGATTTGGTTCAAAGTTGTGATTTCATTGCCAAAAAAATCAGTCAAGCTGTCATGTTTAGAGTTCTTTCTTTTATTTTTCCAAGTAATAATCCCAAGCTAATAGACTAATTTGAGCACGAATGATGATTCCACAGAAATTCACTGGAGAAGTGTTTTTGATCTCTGTTTCTATAAAAGGGGAAGGAACACAGATAAAAACCGAGGGAGAAGTATTGTCCCCTCTCTTCCTTCTCTGTCGGATCAAGGCTGATTTCCTGGGCTGAAGGTAAGCAAGACTTCTTCCTAAACTGTTTCTGCAAATTAAACACAGACAAAAATCATACTTGAGTTATCTCAATTAAGCTTCAGGATTTCCCCTTATCAGCTTGCAGTCCTGATCAGTTCCTCTTTGGATCTAGAATTTTAGAAAATAAATTCCTGGCAATGAAGAAGAGAACAACAATCCACCTTACCAAATGAGGTTCTGCTCCAGTTTTTTCATCTTTAGAGGTGAGAACAAGGTGTGTCTATTACAGTATCTATGTAGGGAAGGACAGAGCACCAAATCTGATCAGTTCATGTTTTTGAAAATTCTATTTCAAAGTATTTGAAAACAAGTTGATGACGTAAGAAAACTTTGATGACTGATTTTCTTTACTTCACAATTTAGAGAAATCAGAATACAGTGGTACCCGGGTTCTCAGCTGCTTTGAAACTCATCGAATTTGGTACTCAAAGCCTTTGTCCCGGTACTCAGATCTGTTTGGCACCCAATGTGCAAGCTAGATAGAACCTGTCGAGGTTGGCTGCTTTGTGTCCCACTACATTATTCCATATGAGAAAACTGTGTTTGCTTCTCATTGTTTTTGGTACTCATCAATTAACGATGAGTACCAAGATACCCCTATAGATCTTGCCTGGTTCCCTTTGATTTTATTTCTGTCATCAATTTTTCTCCAAAAAGCACAAAGCAGAACTCATTTCCTTCCACTTTTAACAATGCTGTCAGTCTAAGAAACATAGACTAATCTAGAATCACCTTTTGAATTTAAAGATGTGGGCTGGTGGGAATCCTAAAATCCTAAATATGAAGAAGGGTATATGGTAGGTAT
>JANHFO010002548.1:32447-45147 GCA_032468095.1 Pareas carinatus
TAGTAATTGCCATGACTCATCATGGTCTACTTCCATATATGGTAAACCAACTGTTAGGGCTCTTAAAGCAACCATAAAAGTATCAACCACCCCTATGAACATTATAAGAAATAAGTAGGAAAAAAATCTAGAAGGTATCCTTAAAGCAGTTTAAGGTACCACTGAAAAAAACACGAGGAAGATTGGGAAAAAATAAGCAGAAAGTATTAAAATACCAACAGAAATGAAACCAGAAAACAGATACAGTTATGGAAGTTATGGAAAAAATTTGGACAGCTAAAAATATCATAAAATGAAGAACTGACTATGGAATTTAAAGTTCTGCTATATTAAATGACTAAGTATAAAGTTTAAAATATTATATTGAATATATTTTTAATTAAAAAATTTTGATATTGAGCAGTGACTTTAAATAAATATTAGATAAAAGAAAACAATTAATTTTTTTGCAATTAATTTTTTTATTTCAAACAAATAATTAAACAAATACACAATATGTACACATACATACAAATACAAATACATACCACCATACATGGTGATCAGAAGAAAAAAAAACTTATTACTTAACCTATAACCAGGTGTTTAAGAAATGTTAAATATAAAGAGCAATAAATTGACAAAATCCATAGAAATCTTCAAAAAAGGAGCAGCAAATTTAAAACCAATTACATCTCTAACAAAAAGTGGAAGGGGAGGAATTTTACATCCTTAATTTCTTTTAAGCTTTATCATCACATCTCTTTTTCCTCTCCTCTTCCTTTAGTTTCCTTCATCCACCTTACCTTTTTCTTTCCTCTTCTTCCACCTCCCACCTTCTCTTCTCTTCATCTACTTTCTCTTTGTCCTTCTTCTTTCCCATTTCTTCTTCTTTCGCTCCACCTTTCTATCTATCAGCCTCCAAGTCCCTTCCTCCATCTTTCTCCTTCACCTTTTCTCGCTCTTCTCCCCTGACTTCCTCTTATTTTCAGACTTACCTTTCATCTCTGCCCTCTTTCTACTTTCTTCTATTTTCTTTCTTCTCTCTCTTCCCTCTTTCCTTTTCTCTTCTTCTTTGACAACCAGCCTGGTTTCTAACCAATACTTCCGTTTCCTCAAACATTTTTGTATCCAATTCTATTTTTACTCCCTCTTCCTCTTTTTTTCTTTTTTAAATCCCTTAATAATCTATTTCCTTTATTTCATTTTTCTTCTCCCTCTCTTAATTATAACTTCTAGAGCGTTTGCCATTTCTTAAATTGGACTTCCTCCTTTCCATTTCTAGAGTAACTAAAAAAAACCTATTCCCCACTTATTATTTTCCTTTTTTTATTTAGGGAAGGCAAGAGAATCATTTATCTCATCAGTTAAATTTATTTCTTAAATTTCTAATTCAATAATTTGGTGATTTTTCTTCGAACTATCCATCTCCTCCTTTCTCCCCCCTTCCCCCTTTTTTCTCTTTTTTTTCTTTAGAACATATTCAATATCAATTTCCTTCAAAAATCCAATTCATTTTCCTTGACCATATTTTAATCCCTTAACATTCAAAAAATATTTTTACCTTATTGATTAATATTATCTTTTAAATAAATATTCAATATCATTTTTCTTCAAGAATCCAATTCATTTTCCCAAACATTGTTCTAGTTCCTTAAACATATTAATTCCAAAAGTTCCCTATGGAATACACTTCTTCTAAAATTTTTACTTCGATCAACATTTAGTCTCCACATTTAACTTTCATTTTCCCCTGCAAATTTAATACTTTAACATTCTGATTTAACCAAACTTTACCCCAATTTATTAAATAAGGTCAAAGAATAATTTACCGTATTAATTTAACTTGATAGTTTGAAGATTTCCCCACAAATTCTAAATATTGCATACCCACTTCTAATTTCGTTTCATTCCCACACTATTTTAAGTCATATTACATTTATTACTCCTTAATTTAATTTAATAAGATCCTGCCTTCCCTTTCAACCTTTCCATACTTCATACCAAGATCATTTCCAAATAATTTCAAACATTGTTTTGGTCATATTACAATCATTAATAACAATCTCCAAACATTAATTTCCTTTATCTTATTTTTCACCCCATTTACACTTAGTTTTAATTACTTCATCTTAATTGCCTTAATTTCCCTTTTGTGGCATAATTCCCTTTATTCAATATTATTCCTTTTAAAACATAATCCATTACCATAGTCATAATCACTTCCAACTATTCTTTTATCCCTATTTTACTATTTTATATCATAACTATATTTTCTAACCAATAGCTTTTCGCCACCACATCTCTTTAACGTAAAGCATTATCACTTGTAAGTTCACATTTACTTTATATAAACTTCTTCCCAGCTCTAATCTCCAATCTTTTTTCTTCCAAAGTTCCTGTTTAATTCCAGTCTCACCAATTAGGTTTTTTCCATTTCTTCCCTCCAAATCGTTTCTTTTACCTCTGTTTGTTTTTGGGCAATTTTTTTTACACCATATTCCTTTTTGCTGTTTTTTAAAAGAGGTCCCAGATCTTTTCCTTTTCTTACTCCCAGTCAAAACTGTATCACATCTTGCAGACTTCTGTTTTCCACTTTTTTTCTTAAATGTCTTTCGCATATTAATGTCCTTATTAACTTCTCTCCCAGTTTTTTTTTCAGTTTGTTGTTTCAAAGTTAGCTCTTTCTGTATTCTCAGTTCTTTAACAATCTAGAAAAATCGAATCATAAAAGTGGATTGCGTCATATCATCTTCTTGCTGCTTGAGATCCATTTGGACTGGGAATATATTCTCTTTACTTCCAAGTCTCTGATTTTCAAATTTTTAAGTCCTCACTATTTTTAATCAAATCCAAACTTCTTTTTCAATATCCAATATTTTTAACATTCTTTCCACCCTCCATTTTCCAGATCTGCCCCCTCTCTACCAAAACTTCTTATTCTCCTTCGCAATTTCAGTCGCCATTTTGCAAATCTTCACTGGACTGAATTTCATTAGTTTTGCCATCCCTTTGCCCTATCAACCTGACAGTATCGAGGAGAAATACTTGAGTTAAAAAAGTTGGTTTTTTCCCCCTCTCTCACCAGGCTGATGGGTTCTTTTCTTTGACTTCCGTAGACTCTAATTGATGTTTGTTTCAGTCCTCGGTTCTCTGCTTATGGCGCTTAGAGGAACACCTTTCCCTCCACTTGGAGAATGGGGGAAAATGCCATCCAATTCACACTGACCTCCGCTAGTGCTCCTTCCAACATAGCCTCCTTTTTCGGTCACCTCTACGGGTAGACTCCGGATCTTTTTGGCATCCAATGTGGCAGGGGAAGGGGACTGGTGGAGCCCCGGCGGGTGCATTCCCACTCACAGAGAACTAGAACCGGAAGTTTACTATTTCTTTATTTGCTCACAACATTGTATCCCACGTTTCTGGTATAAAAGTACTTAAAAATAATTTAAAACAAGATATTAATTTTATTTATGTCCTGCCTTTAATATTTTTGTAAACAATTCAACAGCAACAGCAATAGGCTTTAGAGTTATATACCGCTTCACAGTGCTTTACAGCCCTCTCTAAGTGGTTTCCAGAATCAGCATATTTGCCCCCGAACAATCTGGGTCCTCATTTTACTAACCTTGGAAGAATGAAAGGTTGAGTCAGCCTTGAGCAGGTCAGAATCGAACTGCTGGCAGTTGGCAGAATTAGCCTGCAATACCGCATTCTAACTACCGCGTCTCCACGGCTCCTCTTAACTCAAAACAGCAAACATACCTAATACTGCTTCCTCCTCTTATTTTCCCAACAACAACCTTGGGAATTGAGTTGGGCTGAGGGAGAGTGACTGGCTTAAGGCCAGTCAGCAAGCTTTTATGCCTAAAGCAGAACTAGAACTCACAGTCTCCCGGTCATTGGCCCAAAATTGGTTTTCATGCCTAAAGCAGGATCAGAATCCACAGTCTCCCAGTTTCTAGCCTGATGCCTTAACCGACAGAACAAACTGACTCTTTATATTATATTTATATTAAAATATATATACAAGATAGTTACAGAAGACATTAAAATATCATTAGCACTGTTCCTGTTGTTTCTAATAAATGATTTGAGAGAGAGAAACCATCCCTAATAGACCAAAACGATTCTATTTGTTAAACCAAAACAACAGCAAAAAAGACATGGGATTATCTATGATTCAAGTTCCGTAGATCTCCAGTATGCACTCATAAGTAAGTAAAATATGCCTCAAATTTTAGGGAGCTTCGGTAGCATTTATCTTATCCACATGGGAAAATTCTTACTTAAATTGAACTGAATGTGGCTGAAGAATAACATCTACTGAATCACAGAGATTACTGTTGAATTGAGCTCCCCTATTTACAAACACATTTGAAATTATGGCATGTGCTATAAAAATATGGAGAGCCAATTTGGCGTAGTGGTTAAAGCGTTAGAAACTGGAAGATGCAAGTTCTAGTCCTGCCTTGGGCACAAAACCAGTTGGGCGACCTTGGACCCATCGTTCTTTCTCAGCCCTAGGAATCAGACAATGGCGAGCCACTTCTGAAATCTCACCAAGAAAATTATAAAGAATTGTCCAGGAAGTTGACAAAAGCCAAGATTAACTCGAAGGCATGTGTACACACACACACACACAAAAATATTAAGTGCTTTTCAACAGTCAGATGATGTGGGTGCTCCCAACACGGAAGATTTTTAGAATTAGAATTTATTTTTAGAATTTATTTTATTGGCCAAGTGTGACTGGACACACAAGGAATTTTTCTCCGGTGTAGATGCTCAGTACTTACACACAGGTTATAATTGACAAACTGTGGTTGCAATCAACTTAAGAATTAAATTACAATCAGTTTAAGAATACAGTTTAAGAAGTGATTGGACAATCATTTGTCTGAAATGGGATAGGGTCTCCCTTCTGACTCTGTTATTGTGTGATGTTGGAAAGAGAGAACTTCCGACAGAATGCAGGACAGAACTAATCTTAAAACTTACGTTGCAGCTTCGGTTAATAGGCGGTCAGACATGGAGACAATCAACCTCTGGACCAAGCTGGGTATATTTTTTGGTGAGTACTGGTGCTCTTTGTTCTCTTTTGTAAATGGGACAAGTGGGAATGTAATTGCACAAGAGGCAAGTCTTCACATTCTGTGCTGAAAGGAACACAAGATATTCTTCTAAGCTTGGCCGAAGACACAAGATTCCTGGCTGTAGCTTTATAGAATTTTGGCCAGATAAAAATTGCACGCATTAAGAAATCTTTAGGACTTGGCAGAGTATTGTCTTCAGTCCAGAGAACAATATTGTGTGTGTGGGGAGGGAGGGGGAGAATAGCCCCTTCCCAACAAGCTTTGAATAAAATGGCACCGTCTCAGCAGAAAAGAAAACTCAGAGAGAAGAGCATCCCCCCCAAAAAACAAGGGCAAAAGAACTAATTGATTAAAATAAATAATGGAAGGGACTCTGTACATAAATCACAGACTCCTTTGGCTCATAACTAACAAACTGTTTCAAAGATGGTCTTCTTTAGTCGTTGTACTTCATCACTGCTATTGTAAAGGTGCATGGGGAAAATTTTGAGAGATATTGCCTAGGGAATAGTCAGATAGCAGACAGCGTAGCTCGCAGCTGGATAGTGGGCAGAATAAAAAGCTCAAAAGAGACTCTCCCTGGTTTCATGGGCAAAAAAGATGATTGAGGGGGAAGAATTGTAGTTTCAATCTTGCAAGATTTGTCACACATAGTACTACAATTAAGTAGAAGTAGCCCATCTGGTTGTAATTTCTACCTGATTTACCCTGTGAAACTGACATCAATCTTGCAAGCGTGAAAGTACAGTTGTCCTCCTCTCCCTTATCATCCAAGAAACTAGAGAGGGTCTCTTCTGAGCTTCTTGCCCCACCCACGATCCCACTGCAGACTATGCTGTCTCTGATCTGACTATTCCCTGGGCAGCAGCTATTTGATCAAGGTCTTTCCCACATATTATTAGAGCAAGGTTTCCCAACCTTGACAATTTTAAGGCGGGTGAGCATGCTGACTGGGGAATTCTGGGAGTTGAAGGCCACCCGCCTTAAAGTTGTCAAGGTTGGGAAGCCCTGTGTCAGAGCTATAGGAATAGATGCATCTCGTTGACCAAGTCCAAGTTGCACAATGATCTTCACTGGATTCCACCCCTTAATGAGAACGAGTTTCTTGACCTTACTTCAAGAAATGGGGGATATATCTTCCATACCTCCAGAGAACATAGGCATGCTTGCTTTAGGATTAATTTAAAAGGCCATAAAATTTAAATCATTTTTTTTTTTGGCTTCCTACGTAGGAATGTTGAGCTGGCCTGCTTGGATCCTGTCAAATGTCCTCCCCATCTCAGTTTCCTCAAGCCCATTAGGAAAAGAGTTCATCACTGCATTCATGCAAAATGGTTTCCCACAAAGGTTCCAGGGAGACTTTAAGCTTCTCATCACAGGTTCTGTTCAGTCCACGGCTGTTACTATCTTCATGAAACAGCCTGCGATGAGGGTAACGGTCATCGTGAATGCTGGTGAAACACTCTCAGTGAAAATCCCGCCGGAAGCTGAGATGGTTGGAAGCAATATTTTTGACAATACACTCACCATACGAGCTAACAGTGATATCTCCATTGTTTCCGCTTCCTACAAACCCCACTCCGCTGGCACCACTATTGTCTATCCCATGGAAAGCTTGGGCACCGAATATTATGTCATGACACCAAGCGTGGGTACCGATCGCTACCGGGAATTTGCCATTATGAGCTGGGCCGAACCCACATCGATAGAGATCTACCTGAAAGGTTCTACGATTTTCCAAGGGAAATCCTATTCACGAGGAAGCAAGCTGACCATCTCACTTCAACCTTATCAGGCTGCTCAGTTCCAAGGCCAGGTGGACCTCTCTGGTACCAGAATAGTCTCCCAGAAACCAGTGGCTGTCTACAGTGGACATACATGTGTCTCCAGGCAAATCCAGTGTGATCATGTCCTCGAACAGCTTTTGCCCGTTACCAGCTGGGGCACTGAATTCATTGTTCCCTCTTTACCTTTTAATACAGAGTATGACATCGTGTATGTCTCTGCTTCTCAAAACACTCAGGTTGACGTTCAGAACGGACAAATCAAGACTAGCAAGAATGTGCAGGCTGCTCGGATAGCATTTTATGGCCTTCAAGGCAAAACTGCCATGTCCATCTCAGCTACTTCTGGCATCCAAGTTATGTTTTTCAGTGATGGTGGCACCTTTGGGAATATGAAATATGACCCATTCTTCATGGCAATACCTGATACCTCCAGCTACTGTCTGGCCTATAACATCTATAGTAGTGACCAGTTTGAGAACTATGCTCTGATCGTCACCAAATCTTCAGAGATTTCTGGGATCACTGTGGACAGCAGGTCATTGCGTACTCCGCAGTGGCATGTCGTTTCTGGCACCGATTACTCTTGGACCACTCACAGCTTTGGCCAAACACAAAACACCATCCACAAAATAGAACATCCCAGCTCCCCTTTTGGGGTGTGGGGTGTTGGAATTGCCAATGGAAAGGCTTGCGGTTCTCCTGGTGTTTGTACAAAAGGTAAGAAGAGGAAATGGCTCCTTCCTTCCTTCCTAATCTTGAGTACATCTTGACTGCCTTCACACAATATGTTTAGCCAGCTGAACGAAAGCCCTAATGGATGCTTTTGGACAACATACCAAGTTTGATTAGTAAGAAAACTTGGTTAACGTTTTTGTGGCTTGCAATTTTTATCCCACGGACCCAAGCCATTTGGTGGGTTTATGTTTTAAACTTAAAGCATTGTGCCTACCTGGGGAATGGCTTAATTCAGTAATCAGATCAAGCATGGTGTTTTAAAGCAGATGTTTTCTTTCTTCCTTTAACCCCCAATCCCCGTTCCACAAACCGATGCCGGTCCAGCAAACGGTCCGTGCAGCTGGAGGTGAGCCAAAGGCACATCAGGCAGGGGACGGGGCAGAAGAGTGGCAGGACAGAAGCCGCCCAGCGCAAAGGATCCCAGTCACTTTGCAGATGGCCTTCGATTCCTCGGCTCCGCATCCTCCCCCCTCCCACTCTTCCTCCTCCCCTTCTCTCCCTCTCCTGGCACCCCACCCCGGCTTGCACTCCATCATGGAGCCCGTAAACCAGGAACGCCAGCCCTGCCTGCAACCGGGGAGGGGGCGGGAGGGGGAGAAACCAGGCAAAGCGCTGTGTCTCCGAGGAATCACCCTCTCACCTGCAACCCCCTCCGCTGAGCCTGTGCGATGCCCCTCCCCTCTTCTTTGAAATGACTCGCTCAGCACCCCCCCTCCCAATGCACTGGATCCCTGGGCTCCTTCTCCAGTGAAAGCCTCCAGAGCAGAGCAAGAAAGCGTCCTCCCATGAAGCCCCCCTCCAGGTCTCCATTCCCTCCCCCTCCTCCTCCTCCCCTCTCCCCTCCTTTCCTCCCTCCCGGGTCCGTGGAAAAGACCCTCATCCATGAAATCGGCCCTTGGGGCCAAAAAGGTTGGAACCACTGTCCTAGAGTACCACAAAAACATCTGGAAGAAGGTACATTAATTCATTCCGTAATAAACCTGAAACATTACTAGAAAAAGGATGCTTTGAGCTTTAATATCATGGTGATTGCTGAGTTGACCTCTACCATTTTGTTTATATTTTCTTATTTTGAACTGGTTCAATCATTTTCTGCTGCTATTTTTATAACTGTTTTATATTTGGTATCTAAAGATTGGTGTTCTCTCAATTGTTAAAAACTGCCAGGACTTTTCATTTGGTTATAGAGATATGCAAACATGACCATTTCTTTTAAAAAAATAAATAGATGGATTTGTGGTCAAATCAAAGAATCTGTTTCTTTTCTTTTTTGGGTTGTTGAAAAGGAGTTTAAAACAAGTCTCAACAAAAAGACTTTGGACATTGACCATTATGTGGATGGGTGAGGGCAGAAGGGAGGACTGCCATGATGATCATTCACTTTCAAATTGCGGATGGAACTGGGCAATAGAAGCCCCACCCCCTTTTATATGCATGCAATACGTGTTTAAAAGGGGTGGGGCTTTAGTCGCCCAATTTTGCCCAGCGTTTTGAAGCCTGCGATCATCACGGTTGATGTCCCTGAGTGAGAGCAAAAGTACAAGTAGTCCTCAACCTATAACCAACAATGGAGCCCAACATTTCTGTTGTTAAGTGAGATGTTTGTTAAGTGAATTTTGCCCCATTTTATGACCTTTCTCACCACAGTTGTTAAATGAATCACTGCAGTTGATATGTTTAGCAATCTGCTGATTAAGTGAATCTGGTTTCCACGTTGATGTGGAAGGTTACAAAAGTTGTTCATGTGACCCTGGGACACAGCAACGGTCATAAGTACGAACCAGTTGCCAAGCATCTGAATTTTGATCACATGATTATGATGATGATGCAAAGGTTGTAAAGGGGAAAAATGGTCATAAGTCACTTTTATGGGTGTCTCAAAGATGGTGGCGTAGAAACTGACGAGATCCAATTTTTTCTTATTTTTTTTCTTCTTTTCTTCTTTTCTTCTTTTCTTCTTTTCTTCTTTTCTTCTTATCTTCTTGTCTTCTTGTCTTCTTTTCTTCTTTTTTCTTTTTCTTCTTCTTTTTCTTCTTTTTCTTCTTTTTCTTTTTTCTTTTTTTCTTTTTTTCTTTTTTCTTCTTTCTTTTCAAAAGCCCACATCCTTTACTGCAGCACAAGGCTTCTTTCAGGCTTTTTGTTGGCCACACTTCCTAGAATGCTTTGGGAATGAAGCCATATCAGAAAGCAATTTCCATCTCAGATGCTGTCTGGGCATCGGAGAAAAAAAAAAGTTTAGCTGAAAGATAAATGAGATTCTTTCTGCCAACTGTTAAAGTTAAGTATTGGAGCTGCAATCTACCTTGAACAAAAAAAAAACTAGCCCCAAGTCCCTATTTTGTTCAGGGGAGAAGCAAATTACCGGTAGAAACAAATTCCTTCCATCAAAATGTTGTTGCAACATGCTGGTTGTAGGGGAGGGGATTTAAGTATGCAGAAGCTTCAGCCAGTCATAAAGTATGTTAGAAGGGGATTCAGATTCAGTCATTAAGCAAACCATTCCAGTCATTAAGTGGGGCATCACGTGACTGTGTGCCTTTGGCGTCTAGACATGCCGACCACATGATCACGGGGGACATCTTCGGACAGCCCTGGTTCTTCTGCTTTGAAATGGAGATGAGCACCGCCCCCCCTTGAGTCGGCTCGATTAGCACACATCTTACCTTAAGATATTTTGTCCAATTCAGGGTGCCACCTTCTCAGAAAAGGCCGAAGGGAGACCCCTTAAAATATAGGATGAATAGTCATAAGGATGCTGCAGTACAGTTTAGGATTTCTATAATGGTCAGTGAAGTTGGACTAGGTGATTTTCAAGGTCCCTTCCATTTTATAACTCTGTGACTCCTCTAACCTCTGTCACTACTATTTCATGTCTGTTTAAAAGAGCTGCAAGTTACTTTTAGAAAGCATCTTCCTCATCTTCTACTTGGTTGGGCAAATGATTGTAAACCCTCCATTGGTATTGCTTTTATTCATCCTGCTATTTCTTTATCCCAATTTCTCTCTGAAATATGGCCAAATTAATTCACTTGCATTTCTGATCAGATGCCAAAATACCACTCTACTAAGAACTTTAGATGTTAGGATGGTCTGAATCTCTTAATATTTATTATGATTTGAATATTTCCAAAGTGTAGTGATAATCAATCTTTTATTGATTGATTTAATCAGTTTACATACAGTAGCTGTCTATCCTAGCCAATGTCTCTGGGTGGTAAAAAATATTTAAAATAAAAGTTAAAATAACCACAAGTGCAAAAACTAAAATCCATGACAATTGGAGCGGGGGGAAACACCGCAATCACCAACACAAGCAGGAGATGAGTCCCTTGATACGATCAGGGTCCAAGGCCTGAATACAAAGGACCATCTTTGAGCCTTACTAAAGGCCAGCAGAGTTGGTGCCAACCTGATTTCTCGGGAGATGATGTTCCAGAGGGCAGGTATGCTGGAAGCTCACCTTCTGAGCCTGGCAGTCAACATTTCCATAACTGATGAGGTGTGCCCAGATGGGGCAATCATGAAGAGATGGTCCCTTTAGTAACCTCGTCCTGAACCATGAAAGGCTTTAAAGGTGACAGCCAATACCTTGAACTGCATCTCAAAGTAGGCTAGTAACCATGGCAACTCACAAAATTGTGCTGCTACCAGTTTCGAATGGACCGTTACTTAAAAACTTCTGAATGCTCTTCAAGGGCAGCCTCCCTGTGGAGCACATCGTAGTAGTCCATTATAAAGTTTTTTTTAAAAAAAATAAGCATTTTAGATGTTTGTGCTGAAGGCTACATCAGTTGTTCTGTGACTGGAAAAGCAGATTATTGATAAAAACAAATACATACGTGCGAAGTAACTTCTTTTTGATGGACCAACATAATGCAAAGCACAGAAAGGGAGAAGCACAAAGCAAAACTAATTAAAGGCAGAGAAAGTACCAAGAGCATTCAATATATCTCTCCATAACACTGAACCTTTATTTTCACCACAGCCATCCACCACTGCACACACTGCCTTAGAAAAACACCAATAATAAGATCCCTAATGGCTGTGTCCCTACCGGCTGTGAAGATCACAGACAGAGCGATAGAATCAAGATCACATGAAGTGTTAGTACCGCTTTATAATGCCTTGGTAAGACCACTCTTGGGATACCGCACTCAGTTTTGGTCACCATAATATAAAAAAGATGTTGGGACTCTTTAAAAAAGAGTGCAAAGAAGAGCAACAAAGATGATTAGGGAACTGGAGGCTAAAACATATAAAGAATGGTTACTGCCATTGGGTGTGTCTAGTTTAATGAAAAGAAGGACTAGGGGTGACGTGATGTTCCAATATTTGAGGTGTGCCCCAAAGAAGGGGGGGTTTGCCTATTCCCCAAAGCCCTTGAAGGCAGAACAAGAAGCAATGGGTGGAAACTAATCAAGGAGAGAAGCAACAGAGAACTAAGGAGAAATTACCTGACAAAACAATGAGTTGAACTACTTGCCTCCAGAGGTTGTGGATGGTCCAACACTGGATGTTTTTAAGAAGAGATTGGAGAACCATTTGTTTGAAATGGTATAAGGTTGGACTAGAAGATCTTCAAGGTCCCTTCCAACTGTATTATTCTGTTTTGTTATTACCTGTATAATTCCTCCAAGTTCATATTTTTGAACCAGTGCAAAATCTGACAAAGTTATCTCTTGGAATCCATCCTTTCCTGAATGTTGAAATACAATTCACCATTTTAAAAGATCCTTGTATAACCAAGTGCCTAAAGCATTCAAATTCAAAAAACCAACACAATATATATATTTATATATTGTGCCTAATTTAAGACAGGAAAATGAAAAATGAAGAAAAATAGAAATTGACAAATTTATTCATTCAGATCCCTTTACAATTCTGTTATTCTAATTCTAACATGCCAAATTTCAGAAAAATTAACTATCAGCTGTTATCAGCCAGTGCAAACTGATTCCACCACACCTGTGCACCAAACATGGGGCTCCCCTTGGGGCGCATCCGGAAGCTCCAGCTGGTGCAGAATGCGGCGGCGCGGGGGATTTTGGGTGTCAGCGGGAGGTCCCGCGTCACCCCCCTCCTGCGCGAGCTGCATTGGCTACC
>JANHFO010002549.1:0-10234 GCA_032468095.1 Pareas carinatus
TCTTTTTTATCTCTGGCTGTACACCGCCCCGAGTCCTTTGGGAGAGGGGCGGTATATAAATTTAAAAATAAAATAAATAAATAAATAAGTTTAGAACAGTTGAAAGATTTAGGTTTTCACAGAGGCCTGGATTTTCACATCTTTTCCTTCATTCCTTACAGTCTGAGGAAGACAAACAACTACAAGATGAACTCGAAATGCTTGTGGAGCGCTTGGGAGTAAGTTCTGTTTTTTTTTTTAAATTAGTTTATAATGTAAAATACAAAAGCTCTTAGTGCAGGTCCCATAGCTTAAGAGGTGATTCATACTGGCCCTTTTTAACAGAGCAGTCATGTTGCAGGGAGGGCTTCAGCAGGTAAATTTTTGCTTTCTTCCAAATAACCACCAATCTGATTGCAGGAGCATGACACGGCTCTGTATCGTCCTGCCCTGGAGGAGCTACGCAGGCAAATACGCTCTTCCACAACCTCCATGACTTCTGTACCTAAACCCTTGAAGTTCCTGCGGCCACATTATGGCAAATTGAAAGAGATCTACGAAAACATGGAGGCAGGGGAGAACAAGGTATGTAACTTGGCTTAGTCTGAGGAAGCGTTGGTTCTTCTTTGCCATTTCTTTTTTTTTTAATCTTTTCTAAAGCCAGCTAACTAGCTAGCAGCTGAGTCCCTAGCCTTCACAAATCGAAACGGCGATTTTCTTGCTTTGTTCCTTTTTCTTGGTTTCAAAGATTAATATATTCACTGAATACCTTCAAAATAGCAGAATGAAAAATGGGTGGCAAAGTGAGAGCCAGTGTGTCTATGGGTGAAGCACCAGGCTAGAAACTGGGAGATGGTGAGTTCTAGTTTAATGAAAAGAAGGACTGTGTCTGCGTGTTGCATGATAGCAGTGATCCAATATCTAAGAGGCTGCCACAAAGAAAAGGGTGCTAGCCTATTTTCCTAAGCACCAGAAGGCAGGCCAAGAAGTAATGGCGAGAAACATACCAAAGAGAGATCCAACCTAAAACTGAGGGGAAATTTTCTGACAGTTGGAACCATTAATCAATGGAACGGCTTGCCTCCAGAAGTTGCAGGTGCTCCAACACTGGAGGTTTTTAAGAAGAGGTTGGACAGCTATTTGTCTGAAATGATTTAGGGTTTCCTGCCTAAGCAGGGGATTGGACGAGAAACCTCCAAGGTCCCTTTGAACAACTCTGTTCTTCTGTTCTTTATTCTCTTATTCTGTAGTCCTACCTTAGGCATGAAAATCTGTTGGGTGACTGGTCCAGTCACTCTCTCCCAGCCCGCACTGTTGGGCTTGGGTGACATGCTGGTGGGTCAATTCCTATTGCAACCGGTGGATCAACACTCAGTTAAGCTGAAGAAAGATGACCCTGCACTTGCTAGGAAGAAAATAAAATGGGTGGCGGATGAGATGGAGCCGAAGAGGTTCCCTCAATGGGACTTAAAAGCCTAACATTAGCCTAACATGTCGTCCAGCCCAGGTTCGAATCCCATCACGGGTGTACCTCACTGATGAAAGCTAATAAGCTAGAAATGGCCATTTGAGACTCCCTTTCTTTCTTTGCCAGCTTGTAAAAACTTCTTTGCTGTCTATAAAAAAGTGTCTCTTAACAATTGCCTGCTAAGGCCTGGAGCTGAAAGGCAAATGGTAGCAGTTCCCTTCGTCCTGTACTCAGAAAAAAATCAGGTGCCTTGCCTCATAAAAAACTGAAAAGCTTCCTGTATAGTTCGGCTATAAGAGAACTTACTGATAAGGAGAGCGGTTGTGTTGCTCATTCCTTGCAGAAGGGAGCACAAGAAGCCCTGTAGGTTTTTTAGCTTTTAAAATCCAATGGCATCTTTCTGTCAGAAGAGAAGGTTCTTAATACAGGAAGTCTTTGACGTGATCAAAATTGAGCCCAAAATTTATGTTGCTAAGTGAGACGTTTGTTAAGTGAGTTTTATCCCATTTTACAACTTTTCTTGTCACAGTTGCCAAGTGAATCATTGCAGTTGGCAAGTTAGTAATCCGGTCGTTAAGTGAATCTGGCTTCCCCACTAACTTTGCTGGTCAGAAAAGTGCAAAAGGGGATCCCATGACATAGCAACAGTCATATGTATGAACCTGTTGCCAAGCATCTGAATTGCGATCACGGGGTCGTAACTGTGAAAAACGGTTATAAGTCACATTTTTCAGTGCCGCTGTAAATTTGAATGGTCACTAAATGAACTGTCGTAAGTTGAGAACTACCTGTATTGTATACAGGTAGTCATTGACCTATGACCACAACAGAGCCCCAAGTTTCCATTCTAAGCAAGACAGTTAAATGAGCTTTGTCCAATTTTACGACCTTTTTTGCCACAGTTATTAAATCACTGAATCGCTGCAGTTGTGAATCATGCAGTCATTAAGCGCATGTGGCTTCCCCCTTTGATTTTGCTTGTCGGAAACCATCTGGGAAGGTTCCAGATGGTGATCACATGATCCCGGGACAGTGTGACTGCCACAAACACCTGCTAGTTGTCGAATACCTGAATATTGATCATGTGATCAAGGAGATGCAGCAATAGTTATCAGTGTGAAAACTGGTCGTAATTCACTTTTGCGTTGCTGTTGTAACTTTAAATGGTCACTAAGCAAATGTTTGCAAGTCTAAGTCTACCTGTAGTCATTCCTGGAGATTGTGAACTGAGTATTGTTATTTATCCAGGCAGGCTGCAAAGAATAACATAAGATGGTGTTGCCATTTTTCAACTTTAGGGAGTATTAAGGGAAAGGTCCCCCCCCCCCACAAGCGTGCTAGTCGTAGCCGACTCTGGGGGCGGTGTTCATCTCTGTTTCTAAACCGAAGAGACAGCGCTGTCTGAAGACGTCTCCGCGGTCATGTGGTTGGCATGACTAAATGCCCATGGCGCACAGAGCACTGCTACCTTCCCACCAAAGTGGTCCCTATTTTCCTACTTGCATTTTTACTTGCTTTCAAACTGCTAGGTTGGCAGAAGCTGGAGCGAGTAACAGGAGCTCACTCGATTACACAGCACTAGGGATTTGAACTACCGACCTTCCGATTGACAAGCTCAGCGTCTTTATCCGCCGAGCTACTGCACCTCTAGGAAGTATTAACCAGAGGTATTTTGGGATACATTCTTAATGTCACTTTCTCCTTAATAGCGTTTTGCCGCTGACATAATATCTGTTCTGGCCATGACAATGAGTGGAGAGCGGGAATGTCTGAAATATCGGTTGGTGGGGTCTCAAGAACCCTTAGCTTCATGGGGACATGAATATGTCAGGTAAGGAGCAAGCTAAGATGTTTGATGATCTAGAAATCAGTCATGCAGTTCTTTTGAACTACATCATCCTTTTTCATTGTTAAACAACACTTTTCATCTGCAGAGCTCAACTTAGCAAACAGAAGACTCTCAAGTGATAATATCCCAGGCAATATTGTCTGAACTTTGTTATAGTAGTTACTTCTTCAGTACAGTCTCTTGCAGCAAGTATTTTATACTAACCAAAGTCTTTTTCAACAAATAGCAATAGCACTTAGACTTATATACCACTTCACAGTGCCTTAAAACCCTCTCTAAATGGTTTATGGAGTCAGCATATTTATTTATTATTCAAACTTGCCCCCAATTTCCTGGGTCCTCATTTTATCAACCTCGGAAGGATGGAAGGCTGACTCAACCTTGAGCACTATCAGGATCAAACTCCAGGCTGTGGGCTGAGTTTGCCTGCAATACTGCATTCTAACCACTGTGCCATTTTTACAAATAATCTCTTATTTGGCGTTTTCCTTAGAATAAAGCAGAAGATGGGAAAATTAAAGTTCCAAGTCCAATTAAGCTACCTGCATAATTTTATGAATTGTAAAACAAGATATAAATTTGCCAGACAAAAAAAAGAACTGTAGGAAGTTTGCTTTGTTTTGTTTTTAAATCAGGCTATTTTCTGCCATTACCCCTACAGGCATCTGGCAGGTGAAGTGGCCAAGGAGTGGCAGGAAATTGACGAGGCAGACAAGACCCAGAAGGATACACTTCTAACTCTTGTGAAGGAGATTGTGCCGTATAACATGGCCCATAATGCCGAGCACGAGGCCTGTGATTTGCTCATGGAAATTGAGCAGATGGATATGCTGGAGGAATATATCGACGACAATGCCTATGCCAAAGTTTGTCTCTATTTGACCAGGTGAGGGAACCGTGCTTTCTGGGTTCGTGGAGTTCAATTCGTAAGAGTTGGCAAGGCCGAATTAGGCCATTGAGACCAGCCCATTGCTAAGTACAGAGATCCTGATTAAAACATTTACAGTCAGTGGCTATCCAGCTTCTGCTTGGGCACATTTCTCTACATAATTGGTTCTACTGTTGAATTACTCTTACTGCTTTAAAGGTATTTTTTCTCTACTAAGATTGATTGGAATTTACATTCCTGTCACTCAAATCCTTTCTTCACTCGGGAACAATGCAGAACAGATCTTAAATCTTTTTCTTCGTGGTATCTTTCCGTGTTCCTGAAGAATGCTATCCAGTTCCACTCTCTACCTTCTCAAAAATTGATGTTTCCAATTTCTTCCTATATTATTCTTCTAAAGCCCTGATGAACCTTTTTCTCTCTTAGCTTTTGAACCTGATTTCTTCCTTAAGTGTGGGGCTCAGAACAGTACTCAGAGTGGAATTATTATTCCCTACAAATTAGAAACTGTAATTCTATTGATGCAGTCAAATATGGCAAGGGATTGTTTCAAAGAAATATGGAAGCAGAAGTTTAGGGCAGTGGCTGACTGGGGAATTCTGGGAGTTGAAGTTCATATGTCTTAAAGTTGCCATAATTCTTCTTTTTGTGCCATATCCGTAATCAGAATCAGAATTTATTGCCCAAGTGTGTCTGGACACACAAGGAATTTGTCTCCGGTGTAAATTGCTCTATACCTACATACATACAGTAAACTGTGATTACAATCATAAGATACATTCATAGTCATAGTCATAAAGTACATTCATCTTGTCATGTATTTATAAGCATAAGATACATTCATAATCGTAAAGTACATTCATCTTGTCATGGACATATAAACTGCAATTGACACACTGCGATCTTAATCATGAATGTAATCAAAATCATAAAATATATAAAGTCAAAATAGGGGTACTAAATGAACAACTATTTTATATTGTAAGATGTAAGCAACAAGTTAATTGTCATTCAATTAAGAGAGTGAGTAATTGAGAATAAAGATGAGAAGGTAATAATATATTTCTACTAGATAATTTAACAGTGTTGTGTAAGTTAGTTATTTAGTAGGTTGATGGCATGGGGGAAGAAACTATCCTTGTGTTTAGTTGTTTTGGTTCGCAATGTCAGTCGTGTTTATTTTGATTATTCCCTGAAATTAGAAGAAATAGGTCCACCACATCTGGACTTCCAGAATCTGGATGGTCACTAGACAGCAATAAAGAATTTGGCTATACTTAAGGCTGGAAGGAAGCCCATTGAATTCCCTGGATTTTTCAGGCTTGCCATGTAGACCATCCCCCAATCTGGTGTTTTTTGACTGACTTGTGTCAACCTGCAATCCACCCAGCCAGGGTGGTCAATGCTGGAAGAATTCCAATTCAAGGGTACATAAGTCATAACATGACTTTGTAGTAAGAGCTTTAAGACGATAGAGCTCAATGGTGACTGAAGCTGACCTGCTGGAGATGGGAAGATCATAAATGTTAGAGTGGAAAAACAGTATGCTTTAAAAACAATTTCCTGCTAAAATGGAACATAGATCAATCAAATTTTGCAGCAACATATTGACTTTGAGACAACCGCCTTCTAATTATGCAACAGAAAGCAAGATGTTCTGGGCTGTGTCTGTGGACATACACTGCAAGCATGCTCTGAAAAAAGGAAGTAACATTTTAATTTATGCAATTGGTAGCACTTTTTCCAACCTCAGCAGCTCAATTTTACTGGTGAAAAGGTAAAGAACAAAACTAAGGTGCTGAATTCTAAAGGATGATCTTCCAGTTGACCAAGTGTACTCTTTGGCAGCATTTTCTTCTTGTATATAATTCAGTGTGTTCAGAAAGGTATATTCTGCTAGGTAGTACTAACCTAGTAAATGTTGCCTTACAATTGAGCCTCTGCTGTGGTGACGATATGTGGAATTTTTAAGAAGGCTGCTGGAGAGCATCAGGTTTAGGGCAGTGAAAATGCCTATGGTATGTTGTATGATCCTAAGATCAGTGTGTACCGTTTTTTGGGGGTGTGTGTGGCTATTTTGTGTCAAGCAACTGCTATTTTGGCTGCTTTTCTTGCACTATCCTGACCAAGTCCTATTCAATATCGCCATCTGTTGGTGAAAGTATACATTTATCACACACCCCAGATGAGTCTACACCAGCCTTTCGTAATCAGAATCAGAGTGCACTTTTGCCATGTGTGTCAGGACACACAAGGAATTTGTCTTCAGTGATCATGCTCAATACCTACATACACACACAACAAGAATACAATCAAGATACATTCATAGACAGTTTGAATATATAAGCATATTCACAATCATTATATATATATATATATATGCATGATCATGATAATTTGTATATATAGTAATAAACGGGAAAATGATTCTCTCCACTCACTCACTCACTCACCTACTGTTCACTCACTGATTGTCTGATTCATCACTATATCTCAAAAATCATTAAAGCTACACTAATGAAACTTCCTACATACCTTGACTTGCCATCCAGGACCAAACTGCAAAAAAAATTTCTGAACTAAATTAATTTTTTTAGGCAGTTATTTCACATTAATTGAAAATGGAGGAGCCAATGGCCAAATATAGCCATCTACACATGCGCAAAAACTGACCTATCTCTTTGAAAAAAGCCGACCGATCTCTTTCCATGTGAGGAAAGAGATACTGCTCTGGACCTATAAGACCAAAAAACAGCTAACAACGATGAGATGACCAAGGACAACACATTGATTTTGGCAAGGTTGGACAAGCCTCAAAGACACCGAAAAAAACAGCTCGGTCCTGAAAAAAATACCTCAATACAAACCCCCAAAAAATTGCTCCACAACGTCTCCTGAAACACACTAACCAGATCAGTCCCCCAAAAAAAACTTCAACAAAAAAAACCAACAACACAAAAAAGATACTCAACACAAACCAAAGAAACGCATTACACCTCAAAAGTACCTATTTCTTTTAAAAAATAAAAAATAATTACCTTTTCACCACTCCTCAGGAACGGTTGACTCAGACAATTTTGAACGCTGCCTTCATAAACGGGCAGCCACCGCCATGGCCTACAAAGCCAGCGGCAATCACGGAAAAAAAATAAACAATGTTTTTTTTCCAAAACGCAGCATGGCCTGCTGAGCTAGTGGTGATCACAAAGAAATATTTTTTTTTCCAACTGCCACATGACCTACAAAGCCAGCATTAACCATGAAAACAAAAAAAAACAATTCCCCCCCCCAAGCTCTGCTTGGCCTGCATAGCCGGCAGCAATCACAAAAACAAAAATAATTATGGCAACCCTAAAAAACGCATGCGCAGTTAAAACAAAATTTAAAAAATTATGTCTCTAAAAATGGCAGGTACAGACCCCTCAGTCCTACTCCTGTGACCCCGCCTGCCTGCCCAGCTCCACCACACTTCCACATGACCCGAGCCAACCTGGGCCTGAATGAGGGAGAGACAGGGTGGAAGAGGGAGAGAAAGAAGGAGAAAGAGAAAGGGGAAAGGAAAGAGGGTAAAAGAGGCTGACAAAGGGGAAAGAGAAGTATGGGGAGAGACAGGGTGAAAGAGGGAGACAGAGAAAGAGGGGGAAGGGGAGGTTGAAAGAAGGTGAAAGAGGCAGAGAGGGGGAGAGAGAAGGAGAAACAGAGAGAGGGAGAGGGGGAGAGAGGCTGAAAGAGGGAGAGAGAAAAAGAAGGAGAAAGAAAGTGGGAAGGATGCAGAATTATAAAAAATCCGTAGCGTAGCATGGGTATAAAAAGCTAGTAGGCATATATAGGCATAATCAATTGTGCATAAGATACATTCATAGTCTTAAAGTACGTAACATTCATCATGTCTTGTTGTAAAGTGTGGACATCATGCCACAAAAACCATTTCATCCTGTCACAAAGACACTTTCTGCATTAACACTATCATGTATGTTAGCTGTTTCCTCGAAAATAAGATATCCTCCGAAAATAAGACCTACTTACATTTTTGCCTCTCGCTGGAATATAAGGCATCCCCTGAAAATAAGACCTCCCCGAAAATATTATTTTCTGAGAATGTCTTACTTTTGGGGAAACACGGTAGATCGCCCACCTCCACACCCAAATAACACCCGGCCCCCGCTCCTTACCTGACTGAGAGGACTGCAGAGAAATTGGGTGGGCTGAAAACTGCAGCGCTCCAAATTCGGGCGCTTGCAGCCTGCTGGGAGGCGCCAGCTACCCGAAGTGCTTCCAAAGCACCTCCCAGTTGGCTGCAACCGCGCGAATTCTAATTTTAACTAATATGGAAAAAAATGAAAAAATTATGCCAAAAAAGGTCGTAAAATGAAGCAAAATTCACTTAACAACTGCCTTGCTTAGTAATAGAAATTTGAGGTTGAAGAAGACAATGAACTGAGAAGGGACTGAGCATCTACGAAAAGAGACATATAATTGTGGTAAACATGCCCTGAAAGAGGCAAGACTTTTGACAACACAATTTGAAAGTTGCAGGTCTATACAACTCAGTCAAGGTAACAGAATATAGATAATAAAGAAGCTCCTTTATACTTCACCCTTGGACCCAAACTTGAATTGGCACCAATCTAGTTTGCTGGCAATTTGAAGGAGTCTGTGTGAACTCAAACCAGCTCCCTGCCAAAGATGTATTGAAGACAGGATGATCATCAAGAGCCTGTCTAAACACCTGCTGCTAAAATAATTTAATATATTAAATCTAGGTAGTTCTCAACGTACCACCACAATTGAACCCAATTTTATGCTGCTAAGTGAGAAATTTGTTAAGTGAGTTTTGCTCCATTTTACAGCCTTTCTTGCCACAGTCATTAAGTGAATCACTGCAGTTGTCAAGTTCGAAACACAGTTGTTAATTGAATCTGGCTTCCCCACTGACTTTGCTTGTCAGAAGGTCGCAAAAGGTGATCATGTGACTCCCGGGGTCACCGCAACGGTCATAAATATGAGTCAGTTGCCAAGTGTTTGAATTTTGATTACGTAACCATGTGGATGTCACAATGGTCGCAAGTGTGAAAAGTGGCCATAAATCCCTTTTTTCAGTGCCGTTGTAACTTTGAGCGGTCACTAAATGAACTGTTGTAAACTGAGGACTGCCTGTACATTACCTCTTTACATATTTTCTTTAAAAACATGATTCCAGGCAGGGCTTCCACATAAATCCCAGTATTAGCAGAGGCAGAACTACAATTTGAACATTTGTGCAAATTAGTTTTAAGCCAAAACAAGAAAACCCAAAGACATTCAGGGGAATAATAGGGTGTTCGATAATGTGAATAAAGTAAATATAATTTATAACATAATTTCTGAGTCCTATCTCAAGACAGTTCTCTTAGATATGTCAGGGTGATTCATGCCTTGCTATTAATCTCAGTATGTTTTATTTGTATTAGAAGTTATTCCGGTAATATGGGGAAAGCCTGCCACTATTTGAAATAAAGCATGCAGGCATTTTGTCCTTTAAAACTATATTACACTCTCCATTATACTTTTATCTCTGGTTACCAGAAAATCAACTCTAAATTCTGGGCTGAGGAAGGAAACGTATTCCTATATAATAAAATTAAAAAAGACACTGAGCAGAACTATTTGCTTTAATATATATTTAATTGAAATCATTTATCACTGGGACTTGTTCAGCATAAACAAAAAACCTCTGCCAAATAAGATACATAATGTATTTCTATGAATGGATGATGTGTCTTTCTGAAGTTGGTTTAATACACTTGCTATGGGTGTATAGCAAACAATTCAGAAAAAAGAAGAAGAAAATAAAGACATCAATATTGATCTGGGCACAAAGACTCTGTGATGTGTGAGGGATTAGCTGCAGACTTCTCCAACCAGGTGAACCAGAAGAAAGCAACTCGAAAATAAGGCCGGGTCTTATATTAATTTTTGCTCCAAAAGATGCATTGGGGCTTATTTTCCGGTTAGGTCTTATTTTCAGGGAAATATAGTATGAAATGCATCCATCTGACTGACGATCTGA
>JANHFO010002549.1:17133-27359 GCA_032468095.1 Pareas carinatus
GAGGTCCCACCAACACTTCCACCAATACTGATAGGGCAAGCCATTAGTATATAAAAATATAAGAGCAAGCCACACTCCCTTCTAGCACTGATGATGATACCTATTTGGATAATGAAACATCTGCAAGAAAACCACCAAGGTCAGAGAGCACTAGGGACCCCACAGCTAAGAGTTAAATATGACAGTTGCGTTAGAATGCTGCAGAGTACTATCCAGTCAGTTGATTTACTTTTACACAGGCCAAGCTTAAATAGGTATAGTGGAAGGTTTAATTTGGGTACCAGTTTGGACTGCAGAAGGTGGGTCAGTCCCTAGATGACGATAAAGATATTGTTGTACCTCCTTACTGTCTCTAGTGGCCATCTGGAGTTTTGCAGCCCAGATCCAGTAGCCCTATCCTAATATTTACAATGGCAGATGCACTTTTATGAAGGGGGCTGCAGGCATCCATTCCTGCTCATCCATTGTTTCAGTCATTTTGCCTTCTCTCCCATGCCTTGAACTGAGCTTAAAGAATTGGCTACTTGAAATGAATGCAGCGGTGAGCAACCGCTTTCCAGATATATATACACACACACTCCTGGATCTCTTTCCCTCTCCTATATATACGCAAATTAGGATAGCCCCAGGAATCACAACTTATTGTGAGTAGCTGTTGAGTAGATGGATGCAAGATTTCTCAAGTTGTTCATTACTCAGAATTGATTAATGCTGGCACTGAGTAAACCCTAAATTAATAAGAAATAACTGTAGGTTGTAAATATGCTGGTATTCTCATGATCCCGGGTTTGACATCATTTGTTCTGCAGGGATGCTGAGTGCTGCAGCCTCGTTGGGGATGATCCTCTTGTGGGACGTGGATGGGGGCCTTACACAGATTGACAAGTACCTGTATTCCTCAGAAGATTACATCAAGGTGAGTGACTCTACTCCTGAATGCTTCCATGTGGGAGGCTTATCTGCACCCTCAGTCACCTGAGATAAACCTCCATGTGGCCTCAATGACCCTCAGGAAGAGTGCTAAGAAGCAGATGGTTGCAAGGAATATAAATACTTCCATTCTCCACCATTCGGTCAGAACTGAAGAAGCTTCTTGAAGGAGAAGCGAAACATCTTCAAGGAAAAAGGCTGAAAGTCCAGTCGTCTTTTTTTGGGGGGGAAATCATCTTTGAGACAACCAGGACCCGGATGACTGAGAATCTGCATAGACATTTTGCTGTAGCTCAATTTTTGTGCTATCAAGCCTCTTCCATTCATGGCTGAAGACTTTTTGTTGAGGGCTCGTTCATCACTAGATATCTCTTGTCCTGTATCCTGTATTCTGGACCGTGTTTTCCTTCCTTGTCTTTCCTCCAGTCAGGAGCCCTTCTGGCTTGCGGCATTGTCAACTCTGGCGTGAGGAATGAATGCGACCCAGCCCTTGCGCTGCTCTCAGACTACATTCTTCATAACAGCAATACCATGCGCATTGGTGCCATCTTTGGGTAAGGATCGGCCTAAACTTCCATTTCTTCCTCGAGTATCGCAGGACATCTCCTTTGAACCATTTTGTGCTCTCTTGCAGGCTGGGGCTGGCATATGCAGGATCCAACCGAGAAGATGTCCTGACTTTGCTGCTTCCTGTTATGGGTGATTCCAAATCCAACATGGAGGTGAGAGAGAAGAGACTCTATTAAGATTGGCTCAGAGATCTATTGTGGGAATGAAGCGAGGACATGGAATTGAAAATCCTCGAGCTTCACCTTAGTGGAGCTTTTTCACAAAGTGTTTTGAGGGAAATTGGTTGCAAAACTGGACATATTCTAATCCTCAAATGCAATGAAAGCAGGACCAACTGCTGACTTCCTGCTGGCTTCCCCATTGAGTTTCCTTGTGAGAATCTGGCCGGGAGCATCGGAAATCTTCCTTCCCTCCTTCTTCCCAACAGGCAGATAAGTGGCTGCTGCTAGGTGGGGTAGGAAGTAAGGGACTGCAAGATTGGCTGGGAAACTGTCATGGAACGTTGAAAATGAAGATCACATGACTGCAGCAGCAGTTCAGCGACACTGAAGCAGGCACAACTTCCTTAATTTCATTCCCCTGGGAATCATGGGTCCTGGGATTTTGGACACATTCTCTTTAAGTTGGCCCATTTAAGGTATCTTGGCTCAAAAACTGCCCTGTGATGCACTATTTCATCCAGTTAAAAGTCATGATAAGAAGAGTTTTAGTAGTATATAGATAGGTCCAAGTTGCAGATTAACTGAACTTTTAGAAAGATATCAGGATTCAAAAAGTAGGGAATTCTGACCAGTATGGATCAGTTTTGTATTTACAGAATACAGAATAAAGGAGTTGGAAGGACCTTGGAGGTCTTCTGATCCAACCCCTCTGCTCAAGCAGAAGACCATAGTGCCAAGGGTAGGCACTATGACCTGAGATCAGCCGTGCTCAGGAATTACGGGAGTTGAAAGTCCACAGGGGGCATAACTGCCCACCCGTCCCTTAACCCTTTCCAGATAAGTGACTGTTCAACCTCTTCTTAACATTTGCTTCCGTAACTTGGAAAAATTGGTGAAAAGAATTATTATGATCATCGTAATCTTAATGGAGAATAGTTCGGAGAGAAGATCTTTTGAACATGCGCATCTGGGAAGAGGCTGCTTTGGGGGTTCTCTGGACAAAAACTTTTTGCCTGTTTGCAAAAAAATACGGTAATAATTGGGAAATAAGGGAGGCTGAAATGCTGTTGTTTTTCTTCCCCGTTCTCATAACATACAGCACAGCAATGTATTTGGCAACAGCGACAGTGATGCATAGCACTGACATTTTGAATGCAGACAGATTCCCCTGGTATGTTTGGGTGGTCCTACTTGATCCCCACCCAACCTTTCAAGCCCCATCATTGTGGTTCAAGCTCACAACTGGATTATGAAACGTGAACTATTTGTTCACTCCCATGAAACCCAAGTGTTGGATGTCTGTTCAGTTAGAGAGGCCTAGAATAGTCACTGTGATTTGAAAAGAGGATATATTTCAAGGCATCTCTATCCCCTTGTGTTCTATAGGCCACAAGTAGGGAACATTGGACGCTGCAACTCAGGAATCTCCAAACTTGGCAACTTTAAGACTTGTGGACTTCAACATTCAGAATTGTACTAAATGTGGATTCCTCAGCAAAATGTACTAGAGTGTACACTTGGCTGGCTGAGGAAATTCTGAGAATTGAAGTCCATAAGTCTTAACACTGACCAAGTTTGGAGACCCAGCTTGCAAGAAATCACCTTTTATCTACCTGATAAAACCCGCCTGTGGTTTCTTCTTAGACCTTATGGGGGCGATGATGTGACCTCGTGTCTCTCTGTCTCTAGGTGGCTGGTGTGACAGCCTTAGCCTGCGGAATTATTGCAGTGGGTTCCTGCAACGGAGATGTCACTTCCACTATCCTCCAAACCATTATGGAGAAGTCCGAGACGGAACTGAAGGACACCTACGCCAGGTGGCTGCCTCTTGGGCTGGGCCTAAACCATCTGGGTAAGTGAATTCTCTAGGATGATCCATGGCTGTCAGAAATGGTCTGCATGAGGAGGAAGTGTTAGAGTTGCCCTTGAATGCTAATTATTATAAGAGGTGTCCCCCCCCCCGCACATGTGTGCTACTCGTGTCCGACTCTAGGGGGTGCTGCTCATCTCCGTTTTTAAGCTGAAGAGTCAGCGCTGTCCGAAGACGTCCCTGTGGGCATGTGGCCGGCATGATTGAATGCCTGAGGCGCACGGAGCGCTGTCACCTTCCCACCGAAGCGGTCCCTGTTTTTCTATTTGCATTTTTTACATGCTTTCGAATGGCTAGGTTGGCAGAAATCTTCCGATCGACAAGCTCAGCTTCTAGGTGCATCATAATTGCCCATGAATGGGCTGCCACTTCTTCCCCTCCCCCTACCAAACAGGAGCATCATTTCTGAATTTTAAGTTCGGAGGAAATTGATCATTGTACAGGAAGTCCTCAAATTAACGGCCACAATAAAGTCCCAGATTTCCATGGCTAAAACAGGCCATTGTCGAGTGAGTTTTGCCCTCAATTTGGCGACCTTTTTACCAAAGTTGTTAAGCGAATCACTGCAGTTGTTGCTAAATGAATCGTGTGGTTGTTAAGCAAATCTAGTTACTGCAATTGGCTTTGCTTGTCGGACATAAGCTGGGGAGGTTACAAATGCTGATCACATGGCTCTCGAACAGCGTGACACTTTCCTAAGTGCACACAGGTTGCCAGGTGCCCGAATTTTGACTATTGGGATGCTTTCATCGGTCGTAATTGTGAAAAATGGTGATAAGTCGTTTTCCCCCTAGAGCCAATGCAACATCAAACAGTTACTCAACAAGCAGTTCTAAGTCAAGGACGACCTGTATTCAACACAGAGCTTTTTTGTCATTTAATTTTGTTTTGGGATGGTTTATTATTTCCTACCTAGTAATTTTAAATATTCCACTCCTCGATATGGTTTTGCTTTTGCTTCTTTTTCGGAAATGCTTTCAGGCCTTCTCTTCTCTCTCGGGGGCGGCCATTTTGGGGGGAAGAGAGTGGGGGAGGCAGGAACAAAAGGCCCATGAGCAATTTTGCCCCAAAGAAAGAGATTTTTATCCAGCGGCATTGTATCTCCCACACACACACACACACACACTTGCATTAAGACATGGCACTTCATTTCACGCAAACGCTCTTGTCTCCATGCTCTTTAGTTCCTCTCCTCGGTTCCTTGATTGACTTGAAAAACAAAGGAGTTTTTGCATACTACGGGGTTTGATCCACAGGTAGCAAAAGAGCAGAGACATTGTGAGCTGCTTCCCACGGTTCTTTGAAGCCCAAACAGGTGCATTATAGAGCCGCATCTTTGAAATGAGCGGCTTTAGACCTCGAATGAGGAATCTGCTCTTTTTCAAACGTGGGGAGTCAGGATCACAAAAGAGGAAGAGAATAGTACAGGGACTCCTCGACTTACAACCGTTCGTTCACTGACCATTTGAAGTTATAGCGGCATTGGGAAAAGTGACTTACGATCGTTTTTCACACTTAGGACCATTGCCGCATCCCCTTTGATCATGTGATTTACATTTGGACGCTTGGCCTATTGATGACAGTTGCCGTGTCACATGATCCCCTTTTGCGAACCTTCTAACAAGCAAAGTCGGTGGGGGACCGCAGTGATTCACTGAATACCTGCAGCAGGAAAAGGGGTAAAATGGAGCAAAACATAGTTAGCATAACTTTGGGGCTCAGTTGTGGTCGTAAGTCGAGGACTGCTTGTGTATCAGAAAGGTCAATATGAAAATAAAGAAAATTGGGGGAAGGGCCACAGTTTTCACACAGCTTTCAGTTCACCCGAAGCCTGTATGATCTCATGAGGCTCTTCGCCAATTTTACAGGTGAGTCGTCCTCGATTTACAACCATTTTGTTTAATGACCATTCAGAGTTACCACAGCAGTTGTTGCGACTTATGGCCAGTTTTCACACTTATCAGCATTGCAACATCCCTCAGTCAGGTGATCAGAGTTTGGCAACCAGCGTGTGTTTGCATCCGTTAAGAGCATCCTAAGGGTCCTGGGATTGTCATTAGGGACCTTCTTAGGTTCTGTTAAGTAGAAAAATGGAAGATGAACAAGTAAAAGAGACAATGATAACATGAGCTAAAAATTTTGGATATTCTAATGATATTGATAGGTGGCAATATTTATGGGGGAAATATTTATGGATGACAAAAGCTATAGCATATAAAGAAAAATTATATAAGATGTTCTATAGTTGGCATATGACACCATTTAAAATGTCTAAAATGTGAAAAGGGTCAGATGTTGGAAATGCAAAAATGATTCCGTTACCTATTACTATATGTGATGGATGTGTACATATGCTGAAAAATACTGGAAAAAACATAATTGGCTACAAAAAATGTTGAGAATACAGATAATTTTTTTAATCTGAGCTGTTTTTGTTGAGTATGGTTCCAGAAGAGTTTAAGAAGCAATACCTATATTTGACTGTACACAAAATTGGAAGAATGAAGAAATAATACAGGATGAAGAAATAATTAGCAAAAAAATTCTAGAATGTGCAGGAATGGACAGACTGACTTTGATACTGAACGATAAAGAAGAATCAGCCCACTTTAAAACATGGAATCTTTTTTATGTATGGTTTTACCAGAGATGGAAAGAGTAGGTGTGAAATTGTATTAGAAAGATAGTTAAATATTGATAAAATGTATACAAAAAGGGATACCCAGTTGGCTGAGGTTGATCAAAACATTTACTACGTTGTTTTTTTATTTTCTTTTATATGTTTATAAAAATGAATAAAAAACTTTTTGGGGAAAGGAAGGAAACTTCTTAGGGAGCTTCTGACAAGCAAAGTCAGTGTGGGGAACCAGATTTGCTTAATGACTACATAATTCAATTAGCAGCTGTGATGTTTTCCTTAACAACCATGACAAAAAAAAGATACCAAAATCATACAAGACTCACTAAACTGTTTTGCTTAACACTGAAAATGTTGGACTCAATGGTGGTCATAGGTCAAAGATGATCTGCATTGACCTGGACTGAGCAATGAATGTCAAGGTCTTTCCTTTTCAGATGGTCTCAGTCAGTCAATCAGAAGAGAGCTGAAAGGGACATTGGAGGTCTTCTAGTCCAACCCCCTGCTCAAGCAAGAGACCCTAACCCATTTCAGACAAGTAGCTGTCCAATATTTTCTTAAAAGCCTCCAGTGATGAAGCCCCCAAAATCTCTGGAGGGAAGCTGTTCCACTGGCTAATTGTCCTCACTGTTAAGTAGTTTCTCCTTAATTCCAGTTTGCTTCTCTCCTTGAGTAGTTTCCATCCATTGCTTCTTGCCCTGTCTTCTGGTACTTTGGAAAATAAGTTGACAGCCCCCCTTCTTTGTGACAGTCTCTAAAATACTTCAATCATGCTATCATGTCACCCCCTAGTCCTTGTTTTCTCTAGACTGGCCATACCCAATTTCTGCAACTGTTCCTCATATGTTTTGGTCTCCAGGCCCCCTAATCACCTTAGTTGCTCTTTGCACTTTTTCCAAAGTCTCAACATCATTTTTGTAATGTGGGTGCAGTATTCCAGGAGTGGCCTTACTAAGGCTTTATAAAGCATTCCTAATACTTCATGTGATTTTGTCTCAATATAAGATTTGTCCCTTGAGTGGATGCTGAAGTATTTTTGTACCCATTTTTTTTACAGGAAAGGGTGAGGCCATTGAGGCAATCCTGGCTGCCCTGCAGGTTGTGTCTGAACCCTTCCGTAGCTTTGCCAACACCCTTGTGGACATCTGTGCCTATGCAGGTCAGTCTGGTGTGGGAATGGGACGTTGAGAGATTCTCTATTCACACAATACAGTGAACTCAGGTGAAGATCTAGCTCCCGAATTTGCACAGCATATTCATTTCGATAGGATTTTTCGCAGCAGAGCATGCAATGGATAACTCAGAAATTTTAATCCTGTGATACATGCAGTATGAATTCACTCACAAGCTTGTGGTCATCCCCCAGGATCTGGAAATGTGTTGAAGGTTCAGCAGCTTCTTCATATCTGCAGTGAACATTTCGATTCCAAAGAGAAGGAGGAGGAAAAAGATAAGAAGGAGAAGAAGGACAAAGAGAAGAAAGAGAGTTCGGCTGACATGGGCGCTCACCAGGTACAGGGGTACCCCGGTACTCATTGTTAATTGGTTCTGGGAATGCGTGATAAGTATCAAAAATGATGAGTACCAGAAAGAAAATTCCCATAAGGAATAATGTAGTGCAGCCGACAGTGACAGGTTCTAGTGTCCGTTGTGTACTAAACAAGTGATGAGTACTGGGATAAAAGTTTTGGATCAAAATGTGTTGAGTTCTAAATTCAAATCAATTTCAAAGCAGCTGAGTACCAAGGTACCACTGTAATGACTTTTGACATATTTTGGGGTAATTTATATTTTGAGATCGGTAGACAGTCAAATAGACACTTTAAAAGGGAAAGTCGTATTCAGTTAGCAGCACAAAAACTTAATTGCTGTCTTCTTAACCCCAAATGTGTACAGGTATTCCAAAATAACAATGGAGGTGGCACTATTCAATTCCTCTCTTAGTCTTGTTTTGCATTAATAGTTTCTTTTTCTGCTAGTTATGAGAGCAGAGAGACAAATGAGGTACCGAAAACTCATTCAGGTATAGGTAGAAAGCCTCTGCAACCATTTTGCCCTAAGCAGCTAAAATTCATTTGGTTGTACCCACCTAAATCAGTGATAGCCAACCTTTTGGACCTCAGGGACCACTAAATTCATAATTTTAAATCCCGCAGACCACTAATATGAACTTTTTAAAAGGATATATGCATTTGTAAAATAGTGATCATAGAGGTTCCATTTTATAAATATAAAAGGCACTTATTTAATATAACAAAATTTAAAAGGTTATTTAATTATAACAAAATCATAAATGCTTATTTAAGCATAACAAAATCTTTAAAGGTTGTTTAATTGTAGCAAAATTATTATGGTGTAATTATTACAAAATGATTGAAGCTTATTTAAATACTACACATTTTTAGTGGATTATTTGTTTCTGCTTGAGAGAGAGAGAAGGAGGGAGGGGGGAGGGAGAGAATGAGAGATAGACACAGACTGAAAGAGAATGATAGAGAATGACACACACACAGAGAGAGAGAATGAGAGACAGACAGACACACGCAGAGAGAATTGCTGCCGCTCGCTTGGCACGCCGTTGCTGCTGCTGCTGATCTGCCACAAAACACGAGGCTAAAGAACCGCTACCGCTGCTTACGCTTACACTTAATATAGTGTAGGGGGTGGGGCCAGGGCCAGGCATGTCTTATTGGATGCGTTTGGCCCACGGACCAATTTTTTCCACAGACCACCCGCGGCCCACGGGTTGGCAACCTCTGATTATTTTACAGGGAAAAATACTCCCTGGTACAAGCCAGCAAAGCGTGAGCCTGTAGTGTAGTGGCTAAGACAGTAGCTTAGCGTGTAAATCAGTCCAGGTTCGAATCCCGGTCTGGTCCCTCAGCTGGGGTTAGGGTATGGCTCGCTGATGACAGCAAATAAGCTTGAAATGGCCATCCGAGTCTCACTCACTTTGTCAGTGAATCTTTCCTGTTAAATAGATTCTTTTCAGGCCTTTGAGGACCCCCTGTGATGACATCACGACCCCCAGGAGTCCGCAGACCACAGGCTGAGAACCACTGATCTAAAAGAGTTCTTCATCTCTACATTTCCAAGTAGACCTTGACTTACAATTGTAGTGGAGGCTGCCCATTACAGGTAGTCCTTGACTTATAACCATAAATGGAGCCTGTCCATTACGGTCACAAATTGCAATGGCCATTAAACAAAGCGTCCATGAGATCGCTTCCCTTAAGGAACCTCACCCCTGAAATCCCAAGCACAGGCCCAGACTCACACTGTAGTACCTCCCCAACTCACACATGGCCTGCCTCGGGCGTCCTTAAGTCTCCCACACCTCAAGGCACCCTTTGCCCCAGTTCCTGCTCCTCGGGGGTCCCTTGAGGCCTTGGGCCAGTTTCCACCCCGATGACTCTAACATCCTCCTCGCCACCCTCTATCATCAACCAGTCACTTACCTTTTACTGTAGATCTTTGGTGTGGCCACTGCGCGGTGTAGCCTTCCTATTTGGAGGAGGCTGCGTGATCACATCCCAAAGCCGGTGCCAATTTGGGAGCAACCGTTATGAATTGCAGCCACTCTGAAATGGAACCCACTTCCAGGATGGAGCCACGCAGCCGGTAGAAAAGCTAAATGATGGAGTGGTCGACTCCCCTTCTCCTGGAGATTGCATTGGGGAAGGAGAACAGGCTGCTCTGCCCTTTGGCCCAAAGTCGAAGGCCTGCTTGTGACTGTAATTCAGGGTTGCTAATGGTCGCATTCTAGGACATATATGTCAAACACAAGGCCGGCGGGCTGGTTCCAGTCTGCCGGCTGTGTCCATCCAGCCTGCGTTGCAGCCCTAGAGACGGCGAGGGACCGGCCCTTGCCACCTTTGCTCCAGCCCACCTTAGCTGCGTGTGGACCACGAAGGTAGGCAAGGTTGCCCAGAAGGCTCACGGCGGGCCGTGGTGGTAGATAAGCCCGCTGGGATGCCTGCAGCAGGCTGTGTGGGGTAAGGGGCGGCTGGAAGCCCCCCGTCAATTATGGAGTGCAATGGGGGGCTCACCGGGGCTC
>JANHFO010002549.1:30123-44175 GCA_032468095.1 Pareas carinatus
TATGTTTTCTGTACACCGCCCTGAGTCCTTCGGGAGAAGGGCTGTATATAAATCTAAATAAATAAATAAATAAATAATATTTCATAGCAGTTTACATTTTCTAGCAACAGTTTTAATTAATTCGGTCTTTTACTTTCTCATAATATCCATCTGCCTATAAACTTATTATATCTTCTATAGAAAGCTTTTTTGGGTAAAGTTATGTCCATCATATGCTTTGACTGTTCGTGTCTTCTTTTTCCCTCCATCTTAGCTTCTCCATCTTGCCTCCAGCGAGCCTTGCTGTTGTTTTCTAAAATTGTTCCTTCTGACCGATGTTCTTCTTGGGATATTCCTCTTATCGTTTGAAACTTTAGTTTTTAAGTCCTGTTTTTTTTAGAGAATGAGCAGATTCCTGGAATTTCCGTCTGGGATGGAAACCGGCTCTCCAAGCAAGACTATGTGCCTTTTATTGCAATTAATTCTTTTTAACCATTTATCTTTGGGGGAAGATCAAAATGTGATCTTTTGTATGCTAAGAGAGTGGGAGCAGAGTTAAAATTTAATCTGACCCATTCGGTATTGCAGGCAAATCCTAGATTTTCACTTGCGTGAGCTCTGTTAATTATTTTGTCTTCTCGTAGATTGGTGGGTGATCTTCACCTGCTCTACTTTGAACATGAGGCAACATCAGCCAAGGAAATAATGATTGGCCACTATTTTATAGTTTTATTCATCAATTTGGAGTGCCCCTGTATAGCCCCTCTTAATAACTGCCACATAAACATTTAAAGAGTAACCATGTTAGTTGTTTTGCATGAAAACCAACCAAGAATCTTGTAGTAGCTCTTTTTTTAAAAAAAACCTTATTTTTAGTCCCGTCTCCAACGAAAAACGATGCTGTTTGCTCATTTGAAGCTATTTGCAAAGATCATATGGCGACCTAATGTTGCGTGAAAGGCAACTGAAAATGATTGCATTATATTTTCCTTCCCAAACAAATAGGGAAAGTCAGTTCCCCTCAACAAATTTATTCTGCATAGTCATTTGTAGATGTAGGATTGTGGTAGACAATCCGTTTCACTGAGTGGAGTAATATTCCTGGGGAAAAAAGTTACAGATGTACACAGCTGTTGAGAAGATAAGAGAGAAGGGAAAGAAAAGACCAGTTTTATGTGACATTTGGGACCAAAACGTTGCAATCTTAAAATGTAAAAATACTAAGCTTTAAGACTGCTAATATCAACCTTTACTTTTTCAGTTGATAACCAGTATGTGTGTGTGTTTGCAATCTATCCTCTCATTTCATATTCTCCAGAAGATGTGAATTTAGTTAAGTGTTTATGGAGATTCTCAGTCATCCAGGTGATAGTTGTCCCAAAGGTACTTTTTTTTCAAAAGGCAACAGAATTTTCTGGGTTTTTTTCTTTTCTTTTGAAGACATTTCACTTCTCATCCAAGAAAACTTCTTCATTTGAGAACTAAAATCCAGTTGCCTCTTGAAAGAGCATCTTTGGGTGAATTTTTAATGACTTCCTGTTACTCCGTTACGTGGCAGGTGATCTGTGCGGACATTTCAGTTTTCGTTCTTAACCTGCACAGTTGTGACCTTATTTTAGTCCGTGGTGTGTGACTGTGGCAGCATTAGAGACTGCAGTGGTCTCTAAAGACCTTGATGCTTTAATGCAGAGGTCTCCGAGCTTGATTCCTTTAAGGCTTGTGGACTTCAACTTTCCAGAGTTGAAATGGAATTCTGGGAGTTGAAGTCCACAAGCCTTAAAGGGATCAAGCTCGGAGACCTGCTTTAATGGTCTGTTAGAACTTGTTGCAGAAATAAATCTCAAAATGTACACACAGGAAACTGATTATAGCAGGATTCATTAACTTCTCTTTATATATATAAATATAACAACATGTGAAACATATACAATGCCAAATGGTTCTTCCACCATGGCAGGGAGTCACAGGTTGTTTTAGCAGACAGCAAACAGAGTGAGAGCAGAAGCAAGAAAGAACATGGCTAAGCCACGGCCAGACCCTTTTATTTCAACTTCCAAACAGTCCCTATTGGCTGAGCTCCAAATAGTCCCCATTGGCTGACCTGTCACTATGCAACATTCCAGGTCATGGAATATTCTGACGTGATCCTCTTTTTTTTCTTTTGCAGCTACGATATGGGGAACCGACCCTTCGGCGAGCTGTTCCGCTAGCTCTGGCTCTCATCTCTGTATCCAACCCTCGTCTCAACATCCTCGACACGCTCAGCAAGTTTTCCCACGATGCTGACCCCGAGGTGTCTTACAACTCCATCTTTGCCATGGGCATGGTGGGCAGCGGTAAGCCTATCCAGGGTATTGATGGAGGGAGGGTGTTCCTGGTGATTGGAGATACCTTCCACTGGCATTTACAGGTTGTGCTTGATTTGTGATCGTTCGAACTTAACGATGGGTCCTGAAAAAGCTACTTTTACAACCCAGATTTGAATTTTGTAGATTTTTTACATCCTTAGTAGGACCACGTCTGGAATACTGCATCAAAGTTTTGGTCACCACATTATCAAAAAAAAAGAGAGAGAGAGAGAGATGTTGAGACTTTGGAAAAAGTGCAGAGAAGAGTAACTAAGAGGCCTGGAGACTAAAATGTATGAAGAACGGTTGCAGGAATTGGGCATGGCCAGTCTAGAGAAAAGAAGGACTAGGGAGACAGGATAGCAGTATTCCAATATCTCAGGGGCTGCCACAAAGAAGAGTGGGAGTAAACTTATTCTCCAACACAACAGAAGGCAAAACAAGAAACAATAGATGGAAACCAATCAAGGAGAGAATCGACCTGAAATTAAGGAAAAACTTCCTAACAGGGAGGACAATTAACCAGTGGACGAGCTTTTGCCTCCAGAAGTTGTGGAGGTTTTTAAGAAGAGACTGGACAGCCCCCTGTCTGAAATGTTCCTATAACATTTGAGCAGAGGGTTGGACTAGAAGACCTCCAAGATCCCTTCCAGCTCTATTCTGATTAATTGAACTTCTGGTGTCCACTTTCCTCCCAATCAAATAACCACATTTTGGACGCTTGGTGTTTGGCCTTTATTTGCAACCATTTGCAGCGTTCCGCTGTCATTTGACCGCAATTTCTGATGTTTTTGCTAGAAACCGGCATTCACGACTGCCACCAAAAAGGTAAAAACAGGTATGGTCACACAGTGACTTGCTGTATTACCGTCACAACTACAACCGAAATTGCAGTGCGTACTCAGAAGTGAGCCATTTTCAGAAAAAGGCAGTGGGAAGGGAAGAGGGAAGACCTTAACCAGGGGCAGCAAGGAGCAAGAACTACTAAACTACACATGGGAGTTGAGACCCAGAGAGAACGCCCTGTGAACTCAGCTGGATATGCAGCAGGATCTGAAAGTAGATTTGCAATGGGCACCCATTTGTGGTGGCTTCTAAATCTTCTCCTTTTGAGACTCTTCTGTCGTGGCGATAAAGATAGTCCATTGTAACAAAAGCAAAGGCTTTGGGGCACTTAGGGATTTGTGGCATAGAAAGGTACCCATGCCATTTCAAATTGTCCAGTTGTTGTTCTCTCCACAACACTCACGGGCACGGTCTTCCTGAGTGTTAAAAGCTTTTCCTAGCACTGCCTAGAGCTGTATCTCAAGACAGAACCTGGAGTCTTTTTCATGAAGGTCACATGCAGTAAAATGTACCATTAAACTCCCGGCTGATTCCATTCGCTTCAGCGATTATTCTCCATTCGGTATGATTTAAAACCAGATAATCAAGCTGAAGGTTTCTGGGTATTTCTGTTGTGATCATATTCTCAACAGGTTTATTTACACACGTTTCGTGGATGAAGCAGGGCTCCCCAAACGCGGAACAGGAATGCTTGCTTTTCCAGAATTGATTTTGTTTTAACTTCCTCGACCCCTTTCTGTCTGAATCCATAGGCACCAACAACGCTCGCCTGGCCGCCATGCTGAGACAGCTGGCACAGTATCACGCTAAGGATCCCAATAACCTTTTCATGGTGCGATTGGCTCAGGTAATGGTTCAGTCTAACCTCTGCCCGAAGGAACAGCTTGGGGCATCATTAGGCTTAGGGGAAACACCCAGAGAAATGAGTTATGTTTTATTATACGGCGGTGCGGAGTATTCAGCCTTCATTTACAGCGCTAAGCATAGCATAACTTAACCACTGACCATACCTGAGAGACTTGCCCCTCACCTGTGCCTGAGACAGCACAGCAGGCCGCTGCTAGCAGTGTTTTGTAAATCTTGCTCTACTCCAGCTGATAAAATTAAGGCTTTATTTTTAATGTAATGTGCTTCTGCTGGGGATGGAAAGGAACCAGGAGCTCTCTGGATAGTTTGCTCTAAATCGGGGGTCCCCCAACCCTGGTCCTTGGACCGGCACCAGGCTGCAGCGGGGGTATATCCTCAGAGTTTTTCATGCAGAGTTCTTGCAAGGAATCAGGCTGAGCTTATAGTTCTGGTTAATAGATCTCAAGATGGAAGATGCATAGAAAAGAGGAAATCAGAAGATCTCAAGGTAGAAAGAGGATTCGTATCTTGGGTTGCTCTGGGGAATTGGTGATCTTATAATCTCTCCCCTCCATTCTTTGTTGAGAAAAGGAGCTGGGAATCCTGATGGGAAAGGTTGTGGGGGGGCTGTGGGGGAGCGGTGCAGTAGTTAGAATGCAGAATTGCAGGCTGACTGTTCACAGCTTGGAGTTTGACCTTGACCGAGTTCAAGGTTGACTCAATCTTCCATCCTTCCAAGGTCAGTAAAATGAGGAACCAGATTGTTGGGGGGCCATATGCAAAGAATGCAAGTAATGCTGACATTGTACTATTCAGAGAGTGCTATAAAATGGGGGGTCCTCAATTCCCGGTCCATGGACCATTATCGGTCCACGGCATGTCAGCAACTGGACCGCGCAAACAAGCCAAGCTCCATTCACAAGATGCAGGCAGCATGCAAAACCACGCCCCCTTCGGTCCACAGCAAAGCCTTTTCCTATGGAACCGGTCCCTGATGCCCAAAAGGTTGGGGGGCACTGCTGTAAAGCACCATGGGAGCAGTATATAAGTCTCAGTGCTATTGCTATTACCGTGTTTCCCCGAAACGTATCTCTTGAATACTTCCTGGCCTGGATCCTTTATTCATTCATTCATTTTATACAGCCACTCATCTCATGTTTGAATGAAGCACTCGAGCAAGGCAATTCAAAACTCCCTCTCATGACCATTATTTGGTACAATACAGTACTGAATAAGTGACAGCTGTGGAAAGAAACTGAGAAGCTCGGCCCACGTTATGAGTGGGGAACAACAGGCACAGCTTCTCTCCCCTGACTCTTAGGGTGAACAGCCTCTTGGCCTGCTCCGTGCCTGGGGAGTTAGTGACCCCAAGCTGTTGCTAGAGTCAGGTTTGGGAGGATATTTTACCAACATCTTATTTTTATTTTGCTGTGCAGGGTTTGACTCACCTTGGGAAAGGCACACTCACCCTCTGTCCTTACCACAGTGACCGGCAGCTCATGAGCCAGGTGGCTGTGGCTGGCCTCTTGACCGTGCTGGTCTCTTTCCTAGATGTGCGCAACAGTAAGTCTCCTTCTTGAATTTTCTGATCACTTGCTGGTAAAAAAAACACAGGAACCATTGTTAAAAGTCTCCCTCCCATGGTGATCAGGGGGAGAAGCTTTGACAAAAAAATTGCTCGAGGTTCCATATTTACAATCCAGAGTTGCAGTGGTTTGTTAATGCTTCTGCCATCCCTGGGTCTCGCACCTAAGAAAATGTCTTGCTGGCAGTTCCAGAACCTTTTTTCTTCAGTTCCACCGAGGTATAAGGCTGCCTTGCTTGACTGGACCTGCCACTTGGGGAGGCTAATCAGATTGAGGAAGATGCAATGAGAGGAACGGCCTGTAAAACGGTTCAGGTTCCCTCTATCCCTGCCCCTGAAACAGCCTAGGTTGGTTGCTTAGTTGTTGCTAGCAAGGTTGGTCTAGCAAGGCAAGAACCCTACTTGAGATCATGGAGCGCCTGTTATTAATTGATCTAAGTAGTCCCATACTTCAAGTTGTTTGTTTCTGCATATTCTGCTAAGAGCCGTGGTGGCCCAGTGGTTAGAATGCAATACTGCAGGCTGACTCTGCCCACAGTCTGGAGTTTGATCCTGACCGTCTCAAGATTGACTCAGCCTTCCATCCTTTTGAGGTTGGTAAAGTGAGGACCCAGATTGTTGGGGAGCAACAGGCTGACTGTAGTCCCCCTCAGAGGAGCCTATAAAACACAGTGGAACTGTATATGAGTCTTATTGCTATTGCTATATTTGAGCCAGATTCCGTTTTATGATTTCAACTTAGTTAGAGGTGGATGCTCCTTGACTTACAACCATTTGTTTAGTGACTGTCCAAAGTAGCACTGGCACTGAAAAAAGTGGCTTACAACTTACAGCCGTTTTTCACACTTAACAACTGTTGCATTCCCACAGCAACTTGATCAAAATTCAGCCACTTGGCCACAGACTCCTATTTATGACGGTTGCAGACTCCTGGCGTCTTGTGTTGCCCTTTGGGGACCCTCTGATGAGCGAAGTCAATGGGGAAGCCAGATTCCCTTAACCACTGTGCCGGTAACCAAACAACGGCAGTAATTCACTTAACAACTGTGGCAAGAAAGGTCATAAAATGGGGCACAACTCACTGAACAAATGTCTCGCTTAGAAATGGAAATTTGGTCATAAATTGAGGACCATCTGTACATGGTTACAGCCCTCTTGCTTTGCACCACATGGGACAAGTGCTGCTTCCTGGCAAAATGTAAAGCATCCGAGAGATCAGTCTCTCTTTTGCCCCTTCCTGGGAACCGTGTGTGGGTGTTTGACTCCATCTGTGTTTATGGCATAGTATCTGAGTGAGCTGTTAGGTATCATCCACCAATATTTATTTATTGCATATATATCCCTCTTTCCGCTGAGAGCTCAGGGTGGCTTACAGAGTGGATCATTCCTATCTTAACCTCCACAACAACTATCTTGTGAGGGAGGACTAGCTTATGATAAAATAACTAATTGAAAGATGCTCAAGTAATGTGTGGACTTGACGCTGTTTTTCCCAGTCTAACTCCATCCCATGAACCATGTTATTCTACTCTCAAATGAACAGAATATTGTGGTCATATGGAGAAAGCATTTTGTCCCAAAGGTGCTTTTCAAAAGGCAACAGAACTTTTCTTGGGTTTTTTTTCCCCCCTTGAAAATGTTTCGCATCTCATCCATGAAACTCCTTCAATTTTCAAGAGAAAAAAACAAACAAACGAAGTTCAGTTGCCTTTTGAGAAAAGCACCCTTGGGACAATCTGTGACCTAGATGTTTGAGAATCTCCACAGGCACCTCCATTTTGGTCCAGTCTCCTCAAGCTTTGTCCCTTGTCTTCCTCTCTGTTCTAGTCATCCTTGGGAAGTCCCACTACGTGCTCTATGGCCTTGTGGCTGCCATGCAGCCACGCATGCTTGTGACTTTTGACGAGGAGCTGCGCCCCCTGCCAGTGTCTGTAAGAGTGGGGCAGGTAAGTGGTCTCAAAAAGAGCAACCGGGCAGGGATGGTCAGGCTGGACAGGAGTCCTGTTTTAGTTTAGTTTAGTTTAGTTTGAATTTATATCCCGCCCTTCTCCCGCAGAACTCAGGGCGGCTAACAGGCCTGATAAAACATACAATACATAAAACACAAAAAAAACAACCTTACAAATATTAAATTTACATATGGCCTACATAAAAGATGGGCAGGATGATAAACCCTCCCCTTGGCAGATGCAGCAAGAGAAACTCCTGGGGCATTATTTTACCAAGAGTATAACTTTACTGATTGATTAATATAAACACAGTAGAAGCGAAGCAAGTTCTGAGGTTTTCACGTGAAAAAACTGCATAGTTAAAATCCCCCCCCCTTTTCTCCCCCGGGCTACTCACTGTCCATTGCCCACCAATCCAGTGCAATTATTTTGTTCTGGGAAACAGTCTGCTTGGCTCAGAAGGTTCTCGTCATTTCACCCTGAAGCGTTGGGATTCTCTTACACCGTAGATGGCACACTTGAATTCCTCCATTCCCTCCCATACATTCCGGTCATTTCCCTTCCTAGTCTCTGTTAGGTTGGGGGCAAGGATGCATAGTGAGTCAGCCTTGACAAATCCCGAGGATCCTTGGGGAATACTCGACCACTTCAGTATTTTGGGCCTGTTGGCAGGGAACTTGATTTTGAACTGGATGGGGGCTGTCTGAATGTTTTGCCCCCACTAATGCTGGTCTCCTCCTGTAGGCGGTGGATGTGGTGGGCCAAGCTGGGAAGCCAAAGACAATCACCGGCTTCCAGACCCACACTACCCCAGTGCTGCTGGCACACGGCGAGCGGGCAGAGCTGGCCACGGAAGAGCACATACCTGTCACACCTATCCTGGAAGGCTTTGTAATCCTGCGGAAGAATCCCAACTATGACGTCTGAATTGTCCGGGGATTGGGATGGGGGTTGGGTTTCTCTCTCTCTCTTGTTTTGTTTTGTTACAAAAAAAAGTGTTTGTCGAAGGAAAATAAACTATCTTCAGAATAAGAGTGGCTTCTTTTTACTTTTAGAACCAGGAGGGTGAAATATCGGATGGGAGCTGTTTCATTTGGGCTGAGTTGGGAAGGTAAAACCTGAAGAATTTGGGCCTTCTGGTGGTGGCTCAGTGGTTAGAATGCAGCACTACCGGCTAACTCTGCCTAACGTCTGAAATTCAATCCTGACCAGCTTAAGATTGATTTCCATCCTTCCGAGGTCGGTAAAATGAGGACTCAGATTGTTGGCAGCAATAGGCTGACGGTAAACCGCTTAGAGAGGGCTGTAAAGCACTATGAAGCGGTATATAAGTCTAAGCGCTATTGCTATTACTTAAACTTCTTGAGCTGGGTTGTCTACAGGCTTCCTTGATTCTTTGCAGTACCTGTATATTAAAATAGCCATCCTGCTGTAAGAGAAATGTGGGGTTTTTTAAAGCTTTGATTGGACTCAGCTGCTCAAATTTGCCTTGAACCACAAGACGGTGGCGAATATAATAACAAAAGGCAACTTTGCTTAAAACAGCTTAACATCCTGTGACAATATCTTACGACTTGCCTATCCCGGGTTCTTGAGAAGGTCTCGATAGGTGGACAAAAATGCCAAATCCAGCCTGGATAGCTGGCGGACTGCGATGAACCGAAATAATAAACATTAATCTTCCAATGTATGACCCGATTTTAGAGCCGCTACTGAGAAGGCCCCTTTTTGTGATCTCACCAAATATAAACCTCAAATACATGGTACCCCACAACCCGCCCTGCCTTCCCGTCTTAGTGAACCAGGAAGATGTAACGGGGGAGAGGTAGTCCTTCAAACTACGTATGGCTTTAATGGTGATATCCAGCACTTTGAATCTCCGCCCCCCCAAACCAAATTATTAACCAGTATAGCTCCTGCAAGAGGACAAATCTCGGGTTGTACTAAGCAGTGCGGGCCACTGCAATTTAAACCAACTAAAGCTTCTGGATACTCTTCAAGGGCAGCCCCATGTAGAGCACATAACAATACAGGTAGCCCTGGGCTTAACAGTTCATTTAGTAACCGAAGTTGCAACGGCATTGAAAAATTATGACATGACTTTTTCACACTTAATGACTTGCAGCATCCCCACAATCAGTGATCAAAATTCAGACGCTTGTCGACTGACTCCTATTTAGGACGGTCACAGTGTCCTGGAGTCACGTGATCCTCTTTTGTGATCTTCTGACAAGCAGTCAGTGGGGAAACCAGGTTCACTTAACCATGATAATAAGGGCAGTGATTCCCTTAGCAATCTACAAGAAAGATCGTAAAATGGGGCAAAACTCACTTAACAAATGTCTCACTTAGCAACATAAATGTTAGTGTCAATTGTGGTTGTAAGTCAAGGACTACCTGTAATCAAAAGAAGCTGGCCAGGGCATGGTGGACCGTGCGATGGGCAGATTAGTCCAGGAATGGGCATAACTGGCACACACAGGAGATGCAAACTTAGGAGAACCCTCTAGATCAGGAGTCTCCAACCTTGGCAACTGGAAGACTTGTGGACTTCAACTCCCAGAATTCTTCAGCCCGTCTAAACTTTCTAAATCTCTCTTTTTAGATCCATTCACTCACAACCTCTGAAGGCAAGTTGTTCCACAGATGAATTATTCTATCAGGAAATTTCTCATGCGTTAACATGACCTTATTCTGTTGTAAACCAGCCAGAGTCACTTAGGTGAGATGAGCAGCATACCGATTTAATCCATCAATCAGTAAAGTTGGATATACTTAAAAAAATGAACAGAATGACAGAGTTGGAAGGGGCCTCGGAGGTCATCTAGTCCAACCCCTTGCTCAGGCAGGAAACCGTATACCATTTCAAGCCAATGGCTGCCCAATCTCTTCTTAAAAGCCATCAGTGCTGGAGTACTCACAACTTCTGAAAGTGAGTCCTTCCACAGATGAATTATTCCATTAGAAAATTTCTCCCTGGTTCTGGGTTGCTTCCCTCCTTAATTAGCTTCCATCCATTGCTTCTTGTCCTGCCTTCAGGAGCTCTGGAGAATAAGTTGATCGCCTCTTTGAGTCAGTCCCTTAGATCAGAGGTCTCCAACCTTGGTCCCTTTAAGGCTTGTGGACTTCAACTCCCAGAATTCCTCAGCAAGCATAGCTGGAATTCTGGAAGTTGAATTTCCACAAGCTTTAAAGGGACCAAGGTTGGAGACCTCAGCCTTAGATACTGGAAGAAAGCTAGCTACCCAGTTTCCCTGAAAATAATACCTAATCAGAAAAATAAGCCCTAGACTGATTTTTCAGGATGCTCGTAATAGAACCCTGCCCCCAAAATAAGCCCCAGTTAAGATTTCCAGCCAGACAGACCCATTTAGAATCAGAATCAGAATTTATTGGCCAAGTGTGTCTGGACACACAAGGAATTTGTCTCCATTGCACATGCTCTATAACTACATAGATACAATAAACAAACTTTGATTACAATCATAAGATTCATTCATAATCATTTAGTACCGTATTTCCCTGAAAATAAAGCCCTATTGTGTCTTTTGGAGCAAAAATTAACATAAGGCCCGGCCATATTTTCAGGGAAACACGGTATCGTGTCACCTTTAGTCCTCCTTTTCATTAAACTAGACGGACTCAATTCCAGCCACCGTTCTTGGTGTGTTTTAGCCTCCGGTCCCCTCATCATCTCTTCTCATCTATAATCCCCTAATCTTGCTTTTCTTGCAGACGTTTTGAAAAGCCAGGTGACATCACCAGCGCGTAATCAAACGTCTGCAAGAAAGCAGCCAAGCTCAGGGAGCACCAAGGACCCCTCAAGGCTCGCTCTGGAGAAGGCATCGGATGCGGGCGGGGAAGAGCTAGAGCTGGCCATGTTTAGCTGGTTGGATTGCTGAGTCAGAGCCAGCCAGTGCATTGCGTCAGCTGAGGGACCGGGAGGCAGGCAGGGAAAGCCTCTTTTCCCTTTCTCTCTGAGCAGTTCAGCTGATTCATAAACCTCTGCTCATTTGGGGAAGGTGGGTTGCACGGAGGAAGAGGCAGCCAAGAGCGCCAGTTTCCCAAGATAAGGGAAACTGGCAAATTATTCCTGGCACAAAGTCCGCATAGCGGCGGACTTTGTGCCAGGAATAATGAGCCAGTTTCCCTTGTCGGCGAAAGGAGCAAAGGTACGTCTAACCTCCTTTGCTCGTCGAATACCTGCTAACGCCGATCACAGGTTGCAGACCGTTTCAGACGAAGTGAAAACATCCCAAATGGAAATATTTTCACTGCAATTATTGAGAGCAGCTAGAGTAATAAAATACGGTCTCTACGTGTTTGGGGACAACATGTTTTGAACACATAAGTTTGCACAGTCCTATCACTCTTTCCTTCGGGAGTAAGCAGCGTTACATGGAGCAGAGAAAGAGAATGCCACAGTATGCCATATAGATCAGCGCCCCCCCCCAAAACCTTTTTCTGTGGACCGGTGGGGGTGTGGTCCTGTGTACTGCCTGCATCTTGTGAATGGGTCTTGGCTTGTTTGCGTGGCCCGGTTGCTGACATTCCACAGCCTGTGCCGGTCCACAGACTGGAGGTTATTTATTTATTTATTTTATTATTTAGACTTTATATACTGCTTCACAGTGCTTTACAGCACTCTCTAAGCAATTTAAACAGTCAGCCTATTGCTCCCAACTATCTTGGCCCTCCTTTTACCGATCTCGGAAGAATGGAAGGCTGAGTCAACCTTGAGCCAGTGAGAATCGAACTGCTGAACTTTTGATGGCTACTTTTGATGGGAACCCCTGCCCTAGAAAGTCGAGATGTTTTAAAAAAAAGGAAAAGAGAGGGAATAATCTAAATTAGGGTTGCCAATATCATTCGCTGTATCTCTTCGTATCTTTCTACTTTTGCAAACTATTCCAGCTTCTACTATGTCTATGTAGCACATCATCCACTGAATTTTGTTCAGAAGGACAAAGGGGTGACATGACAGCAAGGTTCCAATATCTGAGGGGCTTGTACAAAGAGGTGGGGTCAAGCTATTCTCCAAAGCCCCTGAAGGCAGGACGAGAAGCAATGGATGGAAGCTAATCAAAGGGAGAAGCAACCTAGAACTAAGGAGGAATTTCCTGACAGAACAATTAATCAGTGAAATGACTTGCCTCCAGAAGTTGTGAGTGCTCAACCACTGGAGGTTTTGAAGAAGAAATTGAACAGCCATTTGTCTGGAATCCTATAGGGTCTCCTGCTTGAATAAGGGGTTGGACTAGAACAGTGGTGGTGAAGCTACGGCATGTGTGCCAGAGGCGGCACTCAGAATCTTCTCTGTGGGCACGGGCGCCATCACCCCAGCACAGATTCTTTTACTAGAAAGCCAGAGGGACGCGGGGCTCCCCTCCCCTTCTCCACACACATCTGAAGACATTTCTGACATCACCCGCCCCTCTGCCCAGCAGCCCATTGGGAGCGCTTCCTCTCTTCCCTGTCTGGGGTAAGGCAGGCTGCTCAAATGTGGCGCGGAGTCTGTGGTGAAGGTGAGAGAGGAGAAGAGCTAGGTTGGAGGGGAGCATAGCTCACAGCGGGCCGCAGAAGCTGGGGGAGGCCGCTGGAAGGCCTGCGGCAGGCTGTAAGTTCACAGCAGTCTGCGTTTAGGCCACAGAAGCTGAGGCAGACTGCTGGGCACGGGGTGGGTGGGTGTGCCAACAGCCACGGGGTGGTGGGGGGCACCAATCCCCGTAGGGGGTTGTCAAAGGCCATGGGGGGGCATGCATATTGCCATGTTAGCACTTTGCGATTAACAATTGGCTTTTGGGTTGCAGTTTGGGCACTTGGTCTCTAAAAGGTTCGCCGTCACTGGTGTAAGGTCTCCTGTTTGAGGAAGAGGGTGGACTGGAAGACCTCCAAAGTCCCTTCTAGCCCTGATGTTCTATGTTGTATGTTCCCATGCAACTCACAGCCTGGGCAACTCTTGACGTTTCCAGTTCCTGCCATAAAGGAGGATCAACCTCACCTTTCATGGAGCTAAATTGATGGAAGGGGTTCTTGTCTTCAGCTGATTCTTCATCTGCCAAGTGTCCGTTGGGCACATATCGGCATTCATCGCCGAGGGAAGGCTGCGGAAGTCCCACTGGGGTGCTGCCGTAGCAGCTCCCTTTCGTGGCCTCTTCTTGGCCAACCCCATGCTCTATAAGGGGCTTCTGCTCCTCTTCCAGGGCCTCCCGCTGCACCGTTGGCACAGTCCTTGCAGTGTACATCGGTGTCTGTATGTCATAGTACATCGCCATCACAATAATTTGAAGCAGAATCCACACCAGGCACATGAAGAGCTGTCGATAGAAGTCAGAGAGCAGAAGAACGGGAAGCACACTTTTGCATAAGACAGAATTGGGAAGGGGTCCTTGTTGCTCTCTGAGCTTGGCATTTTTATAGCCGTTAGACTTATATACCGCTTCACAGTGCTTTATAGCCCTCTCTAAGCGGTTTACAGAAATCAGCCTATTGCCCCCAA
>JANHFO010002549.1:61567-72337 GCA_032468095.1 Pareas carinatus
AATACTTCTTAATCTGATACTTGTTTTGAATATAGTCAATCCATCTTCTCCAGTCTTGCATGTATCGCTCTTGAGAAATAATTGTATGATTTATTTAACTGCAGTGGGTGCAGCTCACAGACAAAGCACCTTGTTTAGCGATGGAAAATATGTTCCCAATGTGTCAAACAGAGCAGACAAGTGTCTGTTAAATTCAGAATCCCTACTTCGACTCTGCTTCCAAATTAGTTTAGCAAACTTGTCTGAACGGATGTTATCACATTACTAGTGTATGGATCTGTACATACCAATCTCACTGACTAAAGTTTCAACATTTAGTTCTATTCCCCTTCATATGAGATCCAAATCTTAGTTTGATACAGATTGTTATAAAGCAAAAAAGGCCCTCTTACTTCAATATATATTTTTCGGTCATTAAGTTCTTTTCAATCACTCAGAGATTATTAGAAATTGTTATAAAGTACTGATAAAAGCTAAGAAATGGCAAATGCTTAGAGGGGATTGGGGGAGATTAATTACAACAGTTAAGAACCCTGCTGCTCCCTTGTGGCTAGTCACTTAGGTCCCATCTTCCAACCACCTGCAGAACCACTAGTGGTTCTCCATCCAACAGCAATCTCTCCCAGATGGCCTCCTGTGTCTATAACCAAGGATCAGAATCTCATGATACAATCGAAATCTTGGAAAACTCTTGGAGGTGATTTCAAACTTGATAAAAGAAAATAAACATTGTTGGGCCCACAGTGCAATTTCCCTCTGAGTGGACTGAGGCCATAGTTATTTTTCTCTCAGAGAATACAAGAAATAGATTTAACCCTGTCAGCTATAGACCAATTACCTTGCATAATGCAACAAGCACATTACTGTATATGGAAAATATCTTTATTTGAAACTGTTGGATTGGGTCCAAAGTGAAATATTTTTGTTGAGGAACAGGTAGGATTGTTCAGTCTTAGACTTTTGTCTGGTCTTGCAACACTCAGCTGAAAAATGCACTTCACCACGCAGAGGTATTCTTTAGGCAAACTGTATGGGTTTCAAATCTGTGTTTGATCCGATTCCAAGAGAGAGATTATGGCAAAAACTTCAGGAATTCTCAGGGGATAAAAGATTGCTCCTTATCTAGACTTTTTCTTCTTACACCTCATTGAGAGTCAAATGTTCCTTTGGGGGGGGGTATCTTTCTGGAGCTGTTTCCAACAAAAGAAGTGTAAGGCACTGTGTATTTTAGCCCCTTTACTTTTTAATTTATACATCAATTCAGTCATTCAGGCTCTCTCATCTTTAATCATTACTATCCAGTGTTAGCAGATCATGCAATTCCAACCTTGCTATAGGCAGATAATGTAGAAATTTCATTTTTCGCTCAGTGGGAATGAGAGGAGTATTGAGGGCATTAGCTTCCTTTTGCCTAAAAAATAACTTGTAGAAAGTATCAAACTAAAATGCCAGTGTTTGCATGACACAACTGAGGATTACATAAATGTCAAATTAATTGGACCCCACTAAAACAAGTATGTACTTATAAATATCTTGGATCCCATATTTCTCTTACTGGGCAGGTATGGCCCAACATGGTTCTACAACTGTCTTAAGATTCCTCCATTTGAAGGGGGCACATTTTATTCCTGCAGCTTAAACAGTTTTTCTCACCAAGGTCATCTCTCAACTTTTTAATGGTGTTCCAATCTGCCTTTTTGCAAAGTTTAGTATCATGGAATCTTTCCACTCCAAATTTGTAAGAGCAGTAATTGTAGTTCCAAGATATATCAAGAATGCTGTTTTACAGTTAGAGGCGGGTTTAGCTTCTATGAGTGTCAGTTTGGTTCTATCTCCTTAGTTTATGGTTGGAATTGAATTTTTCTCCTCTGAATCTGACTCCAGTGGTTCTGAGACCATTTTAAATCAGCTTGGGTAGCACAAGCTAATCGCAAACTCCAGTCCTCTGAAAAGTCTCTTTTCATTAGGATTTGAAAATGCCAGATGTCAATGTATCTGGGTTATTGATTTTAAAACCAGGTTAAGTCTAGAATCCAACTCTACAGTTTATGGATACTCCTCACAAGCACAAGTCCCATCGTCTTATGTCTCTTCTAACTGAATTTTTTTTTCTCAGATATTCCTCTTGCTAGGTTGGATGTTCTACCTCTGCATTTCTGTGAGGACAAAGTAAAAAAAAACTCTTTTTAGCAGGATTCCTATCCATTTGAATAGGAATTCCTAAGCCATATGCTCCTTAATTGCTCTCTCTGTAGGGAATGAAGGGTGATATATATATTTATCCCATTTTAAAGAAGTACCCTGATAGAGAGTACAATGTCTATCTGTCACTGCTTCTATCTAATCAGGCTTCTCATGTATCTTTCCAAGTCACCCAATTTAATGCTATCATTTGTTGTATCCTTCTTACCTATGGTTGAATTTTAGCACACTTAGTGATTACCACTGTTGTTTGCACTGCAGTTACTATAGTAGTGTATTTTATGTAATTTTACTGTATTTTTAAGTTTTATTAATAGTTACAGGTCTGCACATTTTATTGCTGTGCTTTCTGGCCCATAGGCCAAAATAAAAGTTTTTATTTTTTGTTATAAAGTAAGGGGATAAATGTCAAGCTATTACTTTCTCTCTCTTTTTTAAAACTCTGGCTATATAATGTAAAATCTATGCAACTACTGTAATTGCAGAAAATAGCACTCATGTATGACCATATAACTTCCACTCAATTTAGTGCTCCCTCCCAAAAAATGAATATATAGGGAGGCAAGCATTTTCAAGAAATTAATAAAAGAAAATATAACGGATCCACTGCCAGGGCTGGTGTATGCAAATTTTATTTTCTGCTATGCTGGTTCTTCCCTAATCAGATTACAGCTTTAGTTAAAAACTCAAATTTACTTTGTTGGTTTACAAACACCAACCAGTAGGATGAAAAGGGGATAATGTCTATTATGGCAACAGAAATACTGTTTATACTAATTGTTGAATCCCTTTACTGTACAAATAGTATTCTAGGGATGGGTAAATTGTAGAGGATTAAAAATGTAATTTATTCAATAGGAGTCTTAGCAGCTTTGAAAGTCTTTAGAACCATTCAAATATTTTTTTAAAAAATTGCTTATTCCTGCATTATAAATGCATTCATATTGCTTCATACTGTATTTCTATGTCCATGGAGCTTGCCTTGCCTATTTTTTTTAAATTGAAGATATTTAATTTGTAACTTGTTAAAATGTCCCTAGGTGTTATTTTTCAAATCCTGAAATGGCAACGTGTTCTCACCTTCTGTTGGTTAGAAACAGATGGATTCTTTGAGAACTATGTTTAGACTGAGTTTCTGTCAGGGTCAGTCACCGGGAGAAGAGATTTTGTCTTCTGAGCTTTCAGATTCATACTGGGGCCCATATTTAGGGAACTTCTCTCTAGCAGTATGTGTGCTGTTTTGGGTGTGATATTTATAGTGTCTGTGGTGGGTGGCTTTTTAGATGTTGATTGGGGTGTGTTAATGGCTGGCTTTTAAGTCATTGGATGTCATTTGCTTGTGTTGCCCATCCCTTACCTTCTGAGTATTTAACAGGGTGGTGGTAAATCAGCACTCCTGTTGATGGTCGAGGGTTTCCCAGGCTTTGATCACTTCCTTGGCTGTTTTTGTGCCTGCTCGTCCAACAATCATGGTAGCTGCAAAATTGAACATGTGTCCTTGTTCATTACAGTTTGAGCTCACATTGCACCACACTGCAATGAATTCAACTTTGCAGCTACCAAGATTGTTGGACAAGCAGGCACAAGAACAGCCAGGGAAGTGATCAAAGCCTGGGAAAGAGGCCCCTTGTCAATCAACAGGAGTGCTGCTTTACAACTTCTGGTTTTGCTGTCCACCGATCGGGGCGAAGCAGCCGTTGCTTCGACTGCTGAAGCTTCTTCTTTCTTCGTCCGGGGAGGGGGTCATAATTGGCCCTAGACCAGCCTGAAGGGAAGGTCGAGGAGGGGGTGCAGTGGGTGTGAGTGCCAGGCGGCAGCTGACATGTTAGCTTTAATCCCTATTCATTGGACTGAAGAAAGGGTGCTTAGCATCATTAAGGCAGAGGTGCTGGAACAACAAAACCAACATCAAGGCGAAAGCAACAATTAAGAGCAATTAAGAACAATCTGAAAGGGGAAAAAAAGGTACCTCTACTTTGGAATTTGTGTTTGGGCCAGTGGAAAAAAAGACTAAAGATGAACCCCAAAGAAATTTTTAAAGCGGTAAGCTAGCAAGAAGGGGAACTGAATTTCTGGAGGAAGAAGAAGAAAGAGAAGAGAGACTGGCTTGAAATAACTGTGATTGTACTATTAAAAAATGAACTTATGGGAGAGAAGATTCTTTATATAATGAATTGGTACTGATTAGTGGATGAATTTAAGGAGCATTGCAATCTGTTGTGAACACTTTTTTGTGGATTATAAAATGGCAGCTGCAGCGAAAAAGAAAATAAACAAAATTAATTTAAAAAGAATTGAAAATTGATTTAAGAATAAGAACTTTGAAATAATGAATTGATTTAAGAATAAGAACTTTGAAATAATGAATTGATTTAAGAATAAGAACTTTAAAAACTGAAAGTTTGTGGATTGGACTGAATTTGGCTTTGATACGGTAATAATTTGATACTTTAAAACTATAAAAAGGACAAAATGGAGTGGATATGTGATAAACGACAAACTAATTCAGAGAAAGAAATACTGATGCTAATAAATAAAATGCTTGTAGTATGGTTTAAGGGCTGCTCAAAGGAAAGAAAAGAGGAAATTAAAACTTTTGAGCTGAGTAAAGTACCAAGGATGACCAGAAGAAAGAAAAGGCAAAGAGTTAAAGGAAAAAGAGAGAAGATTGAGGAGAAATGACCAGCGAGAAACAAGAGGAGAAAAAAAAATTAAAATCAATGCCCCAAAGTTAAAAGAGAGATTGGACTGTGGAAATTTAGGTCCAAAAAAAAGACTATGAGAGGAGTTTGCTAGAGTGGAAAGAGGGAAAAACCCAGAAGTCTAACTATAAGATTGAGCCGAAAAAAGTGGGGGGGAGGGGGACAGGGAGAATGGAAAAGGAGATCTTTGCCTTAGAAGTGTATGGGAGAGGTTCCTTCACCCAGAAAGGTATAGGCTAAACATATAAGCACATATATAAATTAAATGGTGGGGATAATTAAAAGAAGTAAAACATTATTGCTAATGCATGAAAAGATAAATGTAATACTGTCTCCTTTTTGTTATTTGAGCATAAAGGAAACACTAATGTATATGTGATTATTACTTACTTACTTACTTACTTACTTACTTACTTACTTACTTACTTACTTACTTATTATTTAGACATATACCGCCTAACAGTGCTTTACAGCACTCTCTAAGCGGTTTACACAGCATATTGCTCCCCAACAATCTGGGTCCTCATTTTACCGATCTTGGAAGGATGAAAGGCTGAGTCGACTTTGAGCCGGTGAAAATCGAACTGCTGAACTGATGGCTAATGGCAGATGGCAGTCAGCAGAAATAGCCTGCAGGGCTGCTTTTAATCACTGCACCATCCTGGCTCTTATTTGCAGCAAGTATATTGGCCCCCTCCCCAACTCCCAATTTGTGTACTGACGCCGGACGGCGGCATGCCAGCCACCGGTCCATGCAAACAAGCCAAGCTCCATTCACAAGATGCAGGCAGCGTGCAAAACCACGTTCCCTCCAATCCGCAGAAAAATCTTTTTCCATGGAATCGATCCCTGGTGCCCAAAAGCTTGGGGGCCACTGATCTAGAGTGAGACCATGTTGCAAAGCTGTCCTGCACTTCAGTTTGATCATTAGTAGGCAATATTATGGGAAACAGAGATGGCAAGTAGGTGGCATATAAATTATGGCGATCAGATGTGTCCATAATAAAATAAATTTACACCTTCCTTGTTCTAACCAACCAAGCATGTGAAACATATCTGGGCTTTTGTTTACAGTGCTGTTCATTGAAGATTCATAGAGGCATAGAATCCTAGGGCCGGAATGAACCTCAGAGGTCTTCTACTTCAACCCGCTGCTCAAGCAGTAGAACTTATAGCATTTTTAACAAATGGCTATCCAATCTCTTTTTAAAAAAATCTCCAGTGTTGGAGCTCCCACAACCTCTGGAGGCAAGTCAATCCACTCTTTAATTGTTCCTACTGGTTAATTCAATATGAGTCTTAATGCATTTGTGTGTAGAAACAATTTCAAATGCAGCCTAAGCCACTGATCAAGTCTAGAATTGAATATCAACAATTCAAAACTTACTGTAGATTCTAGGGTTGTTGGTTTTTTTAAAAAAGAAAACTGATTATCTTAGTTGTGAAGAAAAGCATAAACTTAAGTCTATTATTTTCTGATATACACTTCCATGATCACTCTCTCTCTCTTTTTAAATTATCTGACAAGATAACTTTTCAGAGCGTTATGCTTCATTTTGAAGCTTCAGTCATTGATTTCTACTTTGTTTTGTAAAGAAACTGAAATGCAAAACATCATCTATTAAATAGTTTTTCTATTTTTTTTAAAAAAAGACTTTAGTAACCTTCCATCAATAAAGTAGCCGAGCAATAAATGGAAATGTTAATTCAGTTTCCTTTGAACAGCTCTATAAAGAAACAGCTCAAATCTCTATCAGCTAAAGCATATACCTAATTGAGAAGGAATTAAATGAGGTAGAGATGTATGAATCACGTTAAGTTGCAAAAACTTTGCCTGATAAAATGAATTAATGTCTTTTTATTGTTCAGGGGGGCTCTGATGGACATAGAAACTGATTTAAAAATGCTATTATTTAGTTAGCTTACAGTGGTTTATAGGCAACTGCTCCAGATCTCTTGTGTGTTTGAAAACAGCACTATTTACGGTATGCTGTTCTTGCTGGATCCAAGGGGACTGCTGGATAAAGCTTGGGCTCCTTGCAGTCCATGTGAGCCTCTTGGTCAAGCCAAGGCTCCAGAGTGTCTGACCCTAATTGGTGTCAGTCGAATGGTCAGCAGATATTAGGAGCTGTTGGCCCCCTCCCAACTACTCAGACATTTGGGAGATCTGTTAGATTGACTCTGTGATTGGCTGTTGCACCAGCCCCAAATGTATTATAAAAAGACTGTGAGAAAACCAGCCGTTGCTGGCTACATTGTTACTTGTAAATAAACGCTGTTTGGATTCACTGAGAGCTCGCTCCTGCTTCTTCCTTGCGTGATCGGACCCAAGCCCCTCAGATTTAACACCCACAACTTCTGGAGGCAAGCTGTTCCACTGGTTAATTGTTCTCACAGTTAGGAAAGTTCTCCTTAGTTTTAGGTTGCTTCTCTCCTCGCTTAGTTTCCATCCATTGTTTCTTGTCTTGCCTTTTGGTGCTTTGGAAAATGGGCCGAGCCCCTCTTCATTGTGATAGCCCTTCAAATATTGGAACACTGCTATCATGTCACCCCCAGTCCTTCTTTTCACTAGGTTAGCCATACCCAATTCCTGCAACCATTCTTCATACATTTTACCTTCCAGCCCTCTAATGATCTTTGTTGCTCTTTTCTGCACTCTATACATCTTTTTTAAAGCATGGTGACCAAAACTGTAGTATTCTAAGTGTGGTTTAACCAAGGCTTATAAAGCGATACTAATATTTCACATGATCTTGATTCTATTCCTCTGTTGATGTAACCTAAGATTGCATTGGCTTTTATAGCTCCTGCTGCACACTGCTGGATCGTATTTACGTGATTGTCTGCTGGACTTCAAGATCCTTCTCACAGTTATTGCTATTGAGTCAGATGTACCTGTGCACCTGATTTTTCTGGCCTAAAACCTTACTTTTCTCTGCATTGAATTTCATTTTGTTAGATGAAACAGCATTGAAAGGCTTCTTAGAAATTCAGAAATCTGAACAAGACCGCCTTCCAAATTTGCCCATTAATCAGAATTAGAAAGCATATCAGAATGAGGGTAAAGCATTCTCTTCTAGACAGTGCTTTTTTGCCATAGAATGCACTGGAACACAGTGCCGTTACCTTTTTTGTCTTAAATACCCTAAATTAAATTTATGTTAAGAACTGGATATAGAATTTTTTTAAATAAAAGATTAAGCAAGATTTAAGTTTCGGCACTTTTTTATTACCAAAAAAAAAAGCACAGCTTCTAGAAGTGGAGGAATTTAAAAATGTGGAGTGGTGAGAAAAAAAGGTGGAAAGGGGTTATGGGCCTCTAACCTTGGCAAGATTAAGACTTGTAAATTTCACTTGCAGACTTCAACTCCCAGAATTGGGAATGTGGCTGGGGAATTCTGGGAGTTGAAATCCACAAGTCTCAAAAATGTCAAAATTTGGATAACTCTGAATTAGAAGTTGTCCAGATCTTGGAAGTATGGCACCGGTGCCCAAAGGAAAGAGGTTAAAAAAAAATTCAGATCTAGAAAACTTTATTTATTTATATTTATATTTAAATTTCTATACCGCCCCTCTCCCAAGGGACTCGGGGCGGTGTACAGCCAGAGATAAAAGTACAAACATACAATAATTAAAACCCATTAAAAGCATTAAACTAACCTGGCTAAAAATAAACTTAGACACAGATTTAAGATTTACACCAGTCTTCTCAGCTATTGTTCTCTGGGTATGTTGTTAAGTATAATTTTGACTGGGAAATTTTAACCGACGTACAAGGAGGGCATCATCACTTTTATTTCTGCACGGAAACCAAAGATTAATCGGGCGGGGGGGGGAAATATTGCTGTTGGCCTAAAAGAACCAGATTATTTTAGTAAGCATTCAGTTCATTTGTCTTTAAGCTTCTGTTTTTCTAAAAGCAGGCATACCAATTGCAAAAGCATTTGTTTCACCAGATTCAGGGTTCTTCAGAGACCAAATCTGCCTTTTATACTTTTAATACTTTTATTTTATGTAGCATAGAGATTAAATTCACCATTGTAAATACTGTGTCATCACCAAACTTTGGCCAGACTTTACTGTCCTTGATTCCAACAAGGGTAAAAGATTTTAGAAATAAAGAGGGCCATCCAAAGATGTCACCAAGGGTCTGTGGAAATATTTAAGCATATAACTTATCAAAACCAATCAGTGTTTTTAACCGATGATGGCCAGGATTGTATTTCTTTACAGATTTTATTATTTCCGTTTCTGTGGTTCCATTCTAAAAAAACCCTTTTCATGTTCATGTGGATGTGTGGATGCGTGTTTGTGTGAATGTGTGTGTTTTTGTGTGTTTGTGTCTGTGTCTAGCTTCTACCAATCTCAAGAATCAATTGCAAAGACACATTAGTTTGATAGGCATTTTTGCTATAGAAAACAATTGAGGATTTACAAAATGCTGTCACCTGAGGAAGCAATTCAATGAACATTGTGCAGATCTAAATCCTACTGAAATCAACTGAATTAAAGTACAGAGTTATATTAATCTGAGCTGCGGTTCTTCTAAGAGGAAAACACATTGGTAGAAAACACAACGCATTTCTTGTTAATGATTCTGAGAGATTCATGAACTGTGTCCTGGATATTACAGGGAATATACTGTACAATCCTCATTTTGTGCAAACATTTTGCCATTAGGTTCAATTTGCATCCCATTGCATCTTCAAAACTCAGGGTATGCAAGAAAAAAAATAGCAAACAATATTGGGTTTTTTACCCATACCTATTGTATTCTGGAAAAAAATTCCCATCTGCTGACTTTCCCCCATCATGAGGAAAAGTGGAGAAATCTTCTATTTCTAAATGAAATCCTACTAGCCCTCTTAAGATAAGGGAAAGGTTCCCCCCGCACATGTGTGCTAGTCATGTCTGACTCTAGGAGCGGTGCTCATCTCTGTTTCTAAGCTGAAGAGCCAGCGCTGTCTGGAGACTTCCCCGTGGTCATGTGGCCGGCATGACTAGATGCCAAAGGCGCACAGAGCGCTATTACCTTTCCACCAAAGTGGGATTTTTCTACTTCCATTTTTACATGCTTTTGAACTGCTTGGTTGACAGAAGCTGGGGCGAGTAACGGGAGCTCACTCCGTCACATGGCACTAGGGATTTGAACTGCCAAACTGCCAACCTTCCGATCGACAAGCTCAGAATCTTAGCCGCTGAGCCACCATGCCCACCCTCTTAAGGGACCCCAAACTAATCAGGTTGCCATTTGATACACTATCTGTCAGTATATTTTGCTGATGTCATATCCCATTTCTATTTCCTTTCAGATGTGAACAACTTGAAGGCACATCTTATTTCTACTACCACCATATAACTTCAGGTTGCATGCAAGGTAGATAGAAAAGGAGTTCTAAAGCTAATTTCCCTTTTCCATATAATCACAGAAGCAGCAGACAGTTATGTGGTAAGATTGTCAGTTTTAAAAAATGTCTCCTTTGTTAATTTCATGTTTCTAACTCCAGAAAGGTATTAAAAGTTTCAAGTAATCGTAGACTGAAGTGAAGGTATGTGCAGTATATAATTACAGAAACAGCAGACAACCGTGTAGTGAGATTGTCAAGTTTGAAAAAGACTTCCAGGTTGATTTTACATTTCCAATTTCAGAAATATATTAAAAATTTCAAGCAATAGCAGATAGTAATAAAGGAACATGCATACATAGAGTAGATGAGAAAGACTTTATTGTCTATTAATTCAACAAATTTTAGATGGGGGAGACTATTCCATAAAGAAGTCCCATGACAGGAGACGACTTCCGGTCCTGGAGGCAACAGGTCGTGGGAAAGCTAGCTCTGCTTCCCACGCCTGAAACCTGCTCCCT
>JANHFO010002551.1:0-13207 GCA_032468095.1 Pareas carinatus
CTTCCTTCCTTCCTTCCTTCCTTCCTTCCTTCCTTCCTTCCTTCCTTCCTTCCTTCCTTCCTTCCTTCCTTTTCTTTACTTTATAGGTAACTTCAGCATCCCTGAGAACTATTTCTTTGCTCTGAAGCATGGCTACTGAGTTCAGATAATAGTCTTCAGCTATAAAAGAGAAGCATGTGAATTCCTGGAATGGGTGAAATGCAAATCTATATACCCTAGGGGGAAAGAAGCAAGAATAAAGGCTGGTAGGACTTTTTAAAATGCTTTAACTGCACATTCTAATAACCAACTGCTTTAACCAATAAAAGGAAGGGCAGAAAAGGTGATCCTTTAAAAGAAGAATTTGAGTATCAGTGATAAAGGCCATTGTGCTTGCTGCTCCAAAACTTAATCCAGCAGCTTAAAAATGGAAACACAAACACAAAGATTGCTTGTTTCCTTAATTCAGGTTATTTGATGCTCCCTATAAAGCCAACTGAACGACTATCTTTCCATTGCAGTTAAAAGTTAACAACTTCAGTCAATGTATGAGACTCCTAAAGAGTGCTAAGAATAGCACAGAATTTATTCTTGCTGAAATAAACAGGAGATCATAAATATTTCTTCATGCATTAATTGACATAAGTTTAAGCTCTAAAAGTTAAATTCAGTGCCTTTAAAATGGGATTCTGGGAGCACTTAGCTACAAAATGAAGGCCTATCTGGTGAAGAATGGATTGGAACAAGGAACCTGTACCACATTCAGTATGCTAAATAGGTTTATAAAGACAACATGTGTCGATACCTTAAATGCTCAGAATTATGGGAGGAACCATAGACCCAGTGGTAATTAAATCTGGTGTGAGGACACATTAATCTTATTCTTAAATTAGACATGAAATGGAAATGACAAAGTACTTCCATGGGGATTTTTTTTTGCACTTTCTGATAATCAGATTATCTCCCCATGGCTACTTTAGGTTCTTCTTGGATAAAATATGTAGGACTATATTGCCCACATAGTGCCTGAATTTCTTCCCTGTAAGAAAAATATCAGTTTCAGTGGGGGAAACTGAGTGGAATTGCAGAGGTTGTGGTCTCAAGATAGATTTTGCATATTCATGTATTTGCATCCTTAATATATCTGATTTTTATTCATGGTTAACTAGTTTGGCTGAGAAGCAATTTAGATATTGCCAGGGAAACAGCAATAAAAACTTGACATGACACACAGATGTGGATCTTTCTACAAAAACATGTTTTAATCTTTAGTCTTCCCTTCTCTTCCGTAATCCATCTCCTTCCACCTTCCTTAAATGACTGAAATGTTCTGCTTGACCTAAGACACTTCTCTCTTTCAGGGACTAAGTATCCCAGATACATGGGAAGATGTCCCTGAAGAGAATATCAACACCCCCAATCTCACGAAATTAAGTACAGATGATAGCCTAATTAGAGAAATGATTAATCAAACCTAGGTAATACTTGATGACCAGGTACCATCTGTAAAGACCACTATCTTATTGAACTACAACCAGAATAATTCGCATCATCGTGTAGTAGGGGACAATTAATTTCTATAAGTGCTAAACCTGAATTCTTTCCGATTCAGGAAGATTTGGATCATATTCAGACAGTTGGTTGAATGTGATTTCCTCCAGGCAATGAGGTAGCACAAAAATATGCCAGCAAAGACTTGTTCAGTCCCAATAGTCAATTATTACTTGAGAATAAGGTTGGTCATAGTGTTATCCATTAGGAGACATGATAAGAAACAATAATTGGTGTATTTCCAGTGGTCAGGAAAAAGATCTGCCAATCCCTTTCCTTAAAGTGGAATGGTGCTTGAGCTGATAAGTTTAGAAAGAGCCCTTGTCAGGGGCTGATCCTTGAGGTGGATGATGTTTCCCTTCATTGTGGCGTGGTGTGTGTATGGGCAGAACAGATTTGATAGACACTAGATGGTGGAGTCTAACAGAGCTTTGCTATGCTACCTGTTAGTTGAGGAATCTGTTTCTCCACCCCACCCCACTCTTTACATATTTAGCAACATTACATAAGATCACAGAATAAGGTACCTGTGTAATGCTTGACTAGTGCTTTGCAAACTACTACTTAGCCATTTATATGGGCACTTGGACCTTTGTGCTGGCATCTAGGTACCACATACTGCGCACGAGGATGGTGTAAATTTTAACATCAGCTAGAGTAAAACTTAGAAGGTCTTAGCTATGTGGCAGGGCTGATAGGGTCTGCGTTACCAGGATAAGTATGCAAACACCAGCAATCTAATATCAGACGAATATGTCCTCTGTACCCTATGATTATCTCTGCTCCTTGCTGGGTTTGCTAATTGGTGCAGATGGTTGGTTTTAGAAACAAACTCTTTTAACCATAATCTTACACTTTGGTTGCCTGCCTTAATAATGGCAGGTTCAAAGGATGGATTGGCCAGCTTGACCCTCATCTCATTTTGCATCTTCTGAGGAACACCTAAGAGGAAAGCCCCTTACAATATCATACAATATCCACTTAAGGAACTCCTTCATGCAAGAAACTTGCTCCAATCAACATCCTTTGTTTTAAATGTCAATGAATCTGATTCTATGCAAGCTTCCCAGACAGAAATGTTTCTGTTGGTATCAGATGATTTTCATCCATCAGATTTTCCCCCAATGACAGAACTAGAGAAAGATTACTTTCCTGGTCATTTTTCCTCTTAAGGATTTAGAAAATCTGGAAAATTTTGACCTCTCCAGAAAGTATGGGGGTGGGGAGGGCCTAGGAATTGTAAAGGAAAGCAGGAACAAGATCATTTCTTTTCTTCTAGTGGAAATATTCTGAGTAAACCTTTGCTAGGTTAGTCAAGAAAGGAAAAAAGGAATTGCACCCAACATATCAAGCTGAAGAAAACTGTGTGCAGCTGAATAATTTTGGATTCTGGGCTTAGGGGTCATAACAGGGGTTTCACTTTTAAAATCTCACATTGCTTCTGTGGAGTCATTTTCTCTCCCTCACCATAATTTCATTGATTATCCATATCAAAAGAAGTATGAGAAGTTTTACACATATTCTCAAAGTAAACCAATTTGACTCATTCTAAAATCTTGAAGCGTGTGTTTGTTCTGTATTTAAAACTGATCTGTTGTTAACAGCTTGTTTGTCACCATCTCCCTGTCATTCATTGAACATTGGTCTTGTTTGTCAAAGCTGAATTACTGAATAGGAAAATAAACTGAACTGGCAGTAATTTAGATTCTTCCAATTCAACTATTCTTTCTCTAATATGCTAATCAGACATCAAAAGGTCTTTAGTTGTAAAGTTTTAAATGGCAGTGTTTGCAGCTTGAAGTGATTCAGTCCAAAATATACAAAATGGCTACCAATGAAGGGATGGCAAAATTCAAGAATAGAAAAGAGCAGCTTTTTAGTCATTTGTAGAACCTCCTCAAACTGCATTGTCGGAATTTCGCTCCTGGCCATTTTGAGGTACAAAACAAACAATGGAGAGTATGTCTAAAACATGTAAAGAAAAAATTCCCAGTTCTCAAATCCTGGCTCTGTGTTGAATGGTATTACTCACTTTATCTCTTGAAACTCTTGATTCCCACCCCCTCCAGTAGACCCCTAGCTTTCTGCAAATGAGAGATTAGCAACAGCTGAGATTTGATGGTCATTTTGAAGAGTGGAATCCCTGGGCCCTCCCTGCCTCCCTCCACCTTTGTGGCATTGCAATTCTGATGGCGGCTCTGAAAGAAGTTATGGAGGGCACTTTAGACATTCAGCGGCTCAGCTTGATGATTTGAAGGTTGGCAGTTCGAAACCCTAGCGTTGCGTAACAAAGTAAACTCCCATTACTTGCCCCAGCTTCTGGCAACCTAGCAGTTCGAAAGCATGTAAAAATGCAAGTAGAAAAATAGAGACTTCTTCAGTGGGAAGGTAACAGCGCTCCGTGCACCTTAGGTGTTTAGTCATGCCGGCCACATGACCACAGGGTGAGGCTTTGGACAGTGCTGGCTCTTCGGCTTAGAAAAGGAGATGAGCAACGCCCCTAGTGTCAGCTGCATGTGCAGGGGGAACCTTTACCTTTTACAAGAGTGTTTACGAATCGCAGAGGAAATGGCTCAGGTAGATTCCACTGCAGCAATGTTCATGCTGTAAAGGCCTTGTTGTTAAGTTCTATTCTTTGAACATTTAATTAAGAAAAGGACCATTTTTTAAAAACTGGTTATAATTATGCAAAACTACAGAAGCCGGGAATCACATCAATGATAACAAGGTAGCAACTGACTAATCTTCCAGATACGCAGTATCCCAGCTTTTCAAAATGCAGCACATTTCTGGATTTAATTTCAAGTTAAACCCTTCATCCACTATTGTTTTAATTTATCTCCCATGTTTCACTGAGTCTTGGTAAGAACTAAATGATAATCTCTTGCCTTTAACTATCAAGAAAAACCTGTTATCTATGACAAATTATTGAGCCTTCTTGCATTGCAAAGGCAAAACCTCCCAAAATTATTACTCCTAGAGAAGGGGGAGAAGAAAGCAAGCAACCAGAGATTTGCTCAGAGTTCTAAGCAATAATTAATCCTGGTTTACTAAATAAGGTTACTAAGCTATTCATTATGTTTTATAAACCACAATGTTGGATTTACATATTACTATCAACCCAGGACTATGTAAACTCATGTCAAAAAAAACCTGCTTAGCACAAGATGTCACTCAAGCAGTGGTATTTGTAATGAACTGCAAATATGTTCATGGCATTTGTGTGTTAACATCACATGCATACTGGCATTCTTTCTTTCTCACTGAAGATCAAGCACTGGTCAAGCACATTGCTACAGAAAAGGGGAAGCAGAACTCAAGACTTGAAGTGGACAAAGCAATAATCAAAGTTACAAGAAGAAAAAGACTTTAAAAAGTTTATTTGTCCAGTACAAGTTAAGCAGAATGCACATCAAAGAATAGTTAGGAGATACATTTTTCTAGATGCCCTCACAAAACTTACACTTATTGGAGATTTCACATACATAGTTCAATGTATCCTTTGCACAAGAAATATCCACTTAACTGTTGGAAAGGTGGCAAGGTTTTAAACAAGGAGCAGCGTGCCCCCAACAAGGCACCAGTCTGCCACCACTGCTCAAGTATTCCTTAGCTCCTCCCTGTTTCATTTGCCCCTACTTTTCTCCTTTTAGCAAGAAGCAGCTGTTAGAGGAATTCAAGGCACTCATCCCATTTCTGTCAGCCTGGGGAACGTCTTAGAGAAGAACAATGCAATACAACGCTACTGTTATTGAACGTTTAGCACACCCTGGTTTGAAACGGTGAAATAAGCTAACAGGAAACAGCAAGTCTTGCATGCTCCAATTTGAGACATATCTGTATTGCCTTGTTCTATCAACATACCAGAAAATGAAAGCTACTGCATGAAAAGAAAAGCCGGGTTGCAGAAGCTCTTTTGAGTTCTTTTAGCCCAGTATGGATTAGTGTTAGTTTACCATTCTTTTTCTGAATTGCTTGACATACACTTGTCACATAACAATTATCTTTCCTCAAACAGGTTTCAGCAAAAATTCACAGTGTAATCGTTTCCTCTTAACAAAAAAAAAGAGAGAGACAGAGAAAACTGGAACTTTCTCCTTAACTGGTAGCTTATATAATGCATTGTCAATAAAATATGTTAGTTAAAAAAATAGATACCCATGGTTAACACTTCTTGCTCTTGAAATAAGGGATGGTTCACATTAACACTCAAAGGTTTCCCTCATAATACCTTCTAGATTTAAAACATTTGATATTGCACTGTTATATTATCCATCAGCTATCAATTTGCATTCCAGAGACTTATGAAACTGTAAAAAAGTAAACAGCCATTTTGTGCAGTCTTCAGCATTGCATCCGAGTAGTTGGAATTTGCAAAACCTTCATTACAACTACAGTAGCCTAAGCACAGTGGAATTTCTGCCCAGCTGCCTTCCTTATACAGTACAGTAACCGATTGTCCAGTCTTCAACTTTCACACTTTGAGTTTCCTCTTCTGCTCAAAGTAGGCATCAAATCTGGAGAGTGCATAGTCCTAAATGGGGAAATAAATACTACAGTTGAAAAGACTGAAGCTCCTACAAATTGTCCCAGTTTCAGGGAACACGTATTATATTAGAATTTCATGCAGAAATATTTGTATCATGGAACTTAGTTCTCTTTTACAAATACATGTGAGCATTCTAAGTGATGCTAAGAAACCAGGAGTGTGTTGGGAATGCAATACTTTTTCATGTATTAATTCCTATTTATTGATCACTGTTGCAACCTGGATTTATATTTGAATTTATGTGTCACAGTTAAGTATAAACTAACTTTTGAAAATAAGTCAAAAGACAAAAGCAATCAAAATGATACAGTTAACTGAAGTTTATTGTAGTATCATTAAGGCAGCCAAAGCCAAGTAGCTGGTAATAGCAAGTGCCATGACTTTTTAAATGGTGACCCATTCATTAAATGCTTGATGAGACAAAAGCTTACTCACACTTCTTACTAATTGATTTTCAGTTAAATTAAATGCTGAAAACATAAGGCTTTTGGAGGAGTTCAGATAAGTCTGAAACAAATAGGGAGCCTACACTGTTCAAATTTTATAAAAATTAATTCTTAACATTTCTTCATCATTGGTCATGCTGAAGTGGCTTAGAGGTTCTGCAAAAACATCTCTGGAAAATTGGCAAAAGCTCCAATTTCCCAATGTTTTCTTACATGGGCATAAAAACTATGTTGCGAAGGATGCAGATGCTTAAAAATGTGAGACTTTTTAAAAGGCATACCATGTATCCAAACTCAATAGATGATATCTTTGCCTGTATAATGGACCACAGACCCCAGAAGAAATGAGATGCAAGAGCAAACCTATCAAAGAAAAACACAATTGAATATTGTCACTGTATATTTTGGTACCAAGCACAGAACCACTCTTGCTTCTCTTGACTAGAACAATATAAAAGGGAGATGGGCAATACATGCTGAACTTGTAACCCCTCCCGGCATGATACATGATGTGGAATGGTGGAAACCTCCCATAACTGGAGGGCTATATGTTATCTTCTCTAATCTAAAACGTATAATAGAAATAGGCTGCTCATGTTCTGAAAAGCAAGAGAAAATGGTTTCTCTTCAACAGATCTTAGGGCAAGGATAGCTTTATAGAGAAGATAACTCTCAGGTATCCCGAACTCTTAATAATTTGAAATGGTATTTTATATGGTCTCTAAATTTACATAGTGAAATTTATATGAATGGGTGTTAGCAGTCACAAGCACCCTTCTAATTCATCTGAGAGACTGTGTCTTTCTGTCTTTCTATTTATTTATTTATCCATCCATTACAAAATTTAATTGCTGTCCATCTCTTGTTAAATGACTCTGGGCAACTTAAAATATAAAAATATTAAAAAATATTAAAATATTGAAGTATAAGATAGCAAACCAGATAAAATTATGCTTTCCTACTTCTATATCCTTCCAAATACCCCCGTTAGCCTTGTTTTTTGGGGGGGATGGCTTTGTTTGGTCATTCATTCATTTAATGACTCAAGGTGGCAAACATATCAAACACAACTTCCTCCTTCTAATTTCCCCACAACAACCACCCTGAGATGAGTTGGGCTGAGAGAGGATGACTGGCCCAAAGTAAGCATGCACAATTTCAAAGAAAACATTCAAGTTATGTTCCATGTTATTTTTTTTATTTTCTAAGAAAGCCTATCAAGCCTAGTAGAGAACAAAGGTACTCCTGGAAATAAAAATAATACTGGAGGATGGGATTTTGCTTTGAAGCTCATTAACTTTCCATTTAGTTTTTAATCAGAGTAATTCTTTAAAAAATAGTGGAGGTGCCTTGATTAACATCAAGGAGATATTCAAAGAGCCAGATCACTGATCCTCTACTAGTACCTATTAAATGTGTCTTCACCAGTGAATGCCTTCTCTGTCATGTTTCTATGCTTATTGATCAAACCAGATGTTCTCGGAGCAAGGAGTAAATTAAATTAACCAGCTTAGAAAAATAATTACAACTAAATAGTTTGCATGCTGCCTTATATGGAAGTAAAAACATGTAATAATTTAGACTGGACATTAAACTAAACACTGAAGATGTCTAATTTAAGAATGCATGTATAATCTACATATTAACCAAGAGTAAAAATTTATGAACAGGATTACATATAGTTTTGAATGAAGAAAGAGTTTACCTGTTTATTTCAACCAACATATCTTCTTCTATTTTGGACTTATCTTCATGGCTCAGATTTTCAAATCCACTTTGAGATGCAGCTAGATAACTGGTGATGAAATGGAGCTAAAAACACAAAAGTGTTGCCAAAACAGCAATGGACTTGCTTAATACCAACATAACAAGTTAGCATAATTTATTAGAACTTCAGCATAATTCAAAACAAAACAATAAAAGAAGCAACAGTATTCGTTTTCAAATTCATACTAGATCTAATAATTTCTATTCTAGTTCATTCAATATTTGTCTACACAATTATTAGAGATGGGAATACTGTGCCACCCTCAAGTAGATTACAGAGCTAGAACACTTAGTATCTTTCACTAGTTGGATGAATTAAATAAAATTTAGAAAATGTATTCTAGGTATACTCCATTATTAAGAAAACTTTAACTTTCCTACTACAAGGGTCATAGGATGAAATATAGAAGTCACTCGTTAGAGACTAGCTTACCACAGAATTGGAGAATCTGTAGTCTTTTAGATGATACTTGAGCTATCACCCTACAGCCAATACAACCAATGGTGAAGGATTCTGAGAAGTTTAATTCAGTAATTTGTGGAGGACAATAGTCCTCAAGAAATTCAATTTGACAATTTGGCAAGATTTAACTTGAGAAAGAAGATTAAAAGTTGAGTATGTACAATTTAAAAATGAAGTTCAATTTGAAAGTAAAGGAAATTATAACTCAATGCAGTTTTTTTATCACTTACCTGCTGCTTCTTTGTGGGATAGTTCATGAAGTTAGCTTTGAAGAATGGGTATTTTTCATGCACGTAGTCATACATCCATTCACAGAAGTGATTAGCAATATCAAACCCTCTAGAGTGAAACATTACCAATATGTAAGAAATACATTCGGCTCCAAAACAGACATCCTTAAGAATTTTGGGACGGGAAGAAAGAGGTATGCTGGATGAAAGTCAAGTTCTGATGTGTTTGTATAGATGGGTGGCCTACATATAGCATGATTCTATTTGTGACATCATGAAACAATGTAAACTGGTATGACCAGATGACTTTTCTCTCTCAAAGTACTTGATAGGGTGAGGAGGGTCCCTTTTATTTGTTGAGAAAGTTAGAAATAAGTGGGAATGGTAACTGTTACAAACATTGAATATATTTTTGAAGAATAGTCTGGATCTTTTAAACCCTTTATGTAACTCTTTACAAAAAGGGTTTCGCGTTTTTCCTTTCCTTCCTCATCTAAATCCTATTGCTCCTTTCCCCTCATCTACCATATATGTTTTCTTCCCCTCTCTTTGTTCCCTTTGCCAGCTAGTCCTTCCCTTCTCTCTCCATCTTTATTTATTTTTTTAAAAAAATTACTGGAAGGCGAGAGAGAAATTGTGAGAAGGTACTTGAGTATTGGCTTGTGGCAGTGTGTTCATGTAAGAGAAAATTATTAGTATATGAAAAGAAGAATCAATTTATTTTAAAAATGGGATACCAATTAAAATTGTCTATAAAGTAAGATACTACTAATTCAATTAAAGTTAGTATTTTTGGCCTGCTTTTCTGAATGTGTTTCTGATAGGTATAGTCTATATACAAAAATGTATTGATTGGAGTGGGGTGGAGAATCTCATGGATTGGGTAGAGTTGAGATTTTTTTTTCTTGGTTTTACAAATGTTTTTTTCCTATCTGCTCTTCTTTTAGGGGAATTGCCCTAAATTTCAAAATCCTTTCTTGGAGGGTAAATTCAGTAGCTCTGAGGAACTTGAGTCCAACTGAGTACAGAGTCCACTATTATATTGACCTCACCAGCCAATCTTCTCATCATTAAAGATTAAGAAAGTTAAAAGATAATGCTAAAACTAAAACTCAGTCTATTAAATAAAATCAACTATCTATTCTATTCTATTCTATTTATTTTTATTTTCAAAATTTTTATACCGCCCTTCTCCCCGAAGGGACCCAGGGCGATGTACAGCCAGAATAATATAACTACTCTGACCGGCAGGTGCATATGCTCTGTTATTCAATTTTCAGAAGTATACATGTTTTAAGACTAATCCTGGCCAAGACTTGCATTTTTAACCAGAAAAAAATCACTTACAGAAATCTTTCTGCCTGAAAATTAAATTATTCCTGCTATCTTGTTTTCGAAAAAATATTCAACAACTACATGACCTAAGGAGCCATTTTTATTAGCAATACTTAGATGTTATACTACTACTAATAATAATAATAATAATTTTATTTCTATCCTGCCCTTCTCCCAAGTAACTGATTGCTCAACAAAATAGAGCTGCCATCCAGGTAATCAGATTGTTCCAGGATCAGAACTATAAACTCCAATTCCCAAGCCACATACATATCATTTACATATATGTCATTTAGTCATTGGGGAAAAAAACTTAATTTAAGAGCAAAAATTCACACAATCAGACTATTTGGACAATAGTCTGATATAACAATCAATTAGTTTAATCTCCTATAAATCCCAGAGGATTATACCTTGTTCTCTAAACAATGCAAATACATTTCCAAATTGTTAGTTGGGATATCAATTTTACCATGAAACACCATCACTACTAAGCAGTTTAAGTAATTATTGAGAGAAATGAACAAAAAGAGTTACTACTTCTAGTTTTATCTTAAAATCTGTTAAACATTCTTGAATAGGTGGACTTTATGTGTAAATTTTATTAAGATAATTTTAGCATAAATTCATTACTCCATTTTTTTTTTTGCAAAACATCCCATGTTCAGATACTGTATTAGATATCTAACTTTAGACATGGGCAAACACTGACAATCCTGATGGATTAACAGCAAACAAGACTATGTATGTATGCAAAAAGCAGTTCACACAACTAATCTGGCATTTGCTAAGCTTGTATTTTTATTCATTCAATAACAGATTCAACATTTACCTATAATTGTAACTGCTGTATTCAAAGTCAATAAGCATCAGTTTTTGCTTTTCGGAATCTTCTCTGCCATCAAGAAGCAAGATATTTCCTGGGGACATGAAGTATAAAAGCAAGAAGTATAAAATAATTTGTGCAAGGAAATTTCAAATCATTACATTGGAAATGGGTCTACAGCTTACATAACAGCTGGACTATCCTGATTCTTTAATATAACAACTGCAAGTGTTCCAGTAGCAAAATATTTAGTATTTAGAATGTGTACATGGAGATGGTGGAGAACACATGAAGGCAGGAGGCGGACATTTTGGGCTTCTTAGGGCTCTCCCACCTTACAACTTTGGCCAGGGCTAGTCTACACGGGCTATAAAAATCCATATAGCATTAATTGGCAGGGAAGAGATATAATAAAAGCAATTCTAATTCTTCACTGTCATTTTGTGATCACCGCAATTTCCCCATTTTTTCTGCCCATCCATAATTGCTGCAGCTTGGGTAAGGATATAGTTTTGTATCTTTTCATGGAAGGCTCCATCTGAGAGATCTGTACTGAAGCAAAGAGGACTCATGCCGTGTGCAAATACCTTGGGCCAGTGCAATCAACTCTGGAGTCGATCTCAAGAATAAGAGTGTCATTAGCAAATAGCACGATGGTAAACAGGAGGCATTTATTAGGGCATTGCTGGAGTGATGCCTCAGCAATCCTGAAATCTTCGTGACTGTAATCAAAATGAAGTCCAAGCGATTTGCACACATCAAACCCCATTTCTAGACTTCCTTAACTTTTAAAATTTTCATGCTAAGAATGGAACTCTATATTTGGAAGTGACTACAAATACAGGTAAGTCCTTGACTTGCAACAATTCATTTAGTGGCTGTTCGATGTTACAACGGCACTGAAAAAAGTGACATGACTACTTTTCACATTTATGACCCTTGCAGCAGCCCGCGGTCACATGATTTACATTTGGATGCTTGACAACTGACTCACATTTATGATGGCTACAGTGTCCCAGAGTCATGTGATCTCCCTTTGTGACCTTCCGACAAGCAAAGTCAATGGGGAAGTCAGATTCACTTAACAACGCTGTTACTAATTTAAGAACTGCAGTGATTCGCTTAATAAATGTGGCAAGAAATGGGGCAAAACTCACGTAATACATTAATCATTTAGCAACATAAATTTTGGGCTCAATTATGGTTGTAAGCTGAGGACTACCTGTAGAGCAGATTTTTATCTTCTCCTAATCCTGTTAGACAATACTGCAAGAACATTTCTTTGTATTTACCTCCATGAGGTAAACAGAATATGTTCACCAAATAGAACATGTTCATCTGCTTTGCTATAAACTATTATTAAGATATTAAGATGATTGCAACTGTAAAAAATGCAAGGACAATGTTACTGTACCTTCTTGGCAGTCATTATGACAAAACACAACTGGAGATGGAGTAGCTTCAAGTAAGGATCTATGGGGGGGAAATCCAAATCATTTTTTTTATTTAAGGACAGAAATACAGAAAGACAGTCTACATCTTATCTCTTGAATATGTTTCTACCAACTAGGTCTTCTCCTATACAAATCTAATCAAGGAAACCATTTTTGAATGAAGATATTTCCTTCCTACTTTATACTTCCTTAAAGTAGGAAACAATAGCTTGACCTACTGCATTCTTAAACACCTGCTGGCTTCACTCTCCCTCTTCTCATGATGGCACAGTACTTATAAGACAATGAGAGCCATTTAGAGGTTTTGAAGAGTTAATTATTCCCTCCTTCTCTTTAAACCAACATTTGAACAAATATTCTGGAGAGAATCTTAGGACAATAGTTGCCTGTTTAGCTGTAGTTTAGCTGTAAACATGATCCTAGCTCTGCTCCCTGCAATACACACACAAACACACACACACACATAGCGCTTTATTGTCTGATAGCTGCATTATATGCAATTATTTCCAATTAGAACAAGTAAAAGAGGTATAGGGGTTGCTCCTCTATCCTGGTGCTATTGGACCTCTCAGCGGCTTTTGATACCATTGACCATGGTATCTTGCTG
>JANHFO010002551.1:18674-33054 GCA_032468095.1 Pareas carinatus
TAGTTTTTTAAAGTTCAATGTTAAATTTTTATCTTTTTTGTACACCGCCATGAGTCCTTCGGGAGAAGGGTGGTATATAAATTTAATAAATAAATAAATAAATAAATAAATAAATAAATTTTCAATAGAATTGTCACAGGACTCACCTTTTGACATGTAGGCCCACCTGCCAACTAAAGATAAATGCAATGTATCTAATGAAAGTTCCCTCAAGTTATCTAGGAAGTCTTGCTAGTCCTGATTAATTACATAGGATCCATAGAACTGTGAGTTCAACCATCTGTGTTTTATATCTATGTTCTCCTGGGTGGTAACGGCCTCCTGGAAGGTGACATATGTTTGGCTTCAGTAGTTAATGCTGGAGTGTGTGTCATCTGCTTTAAAAGAGCCAGTTATCCACACTGTCTTCAAGAAGCCATCACTGGACTCTGAGGAGATAGATGGGTGGGGATAGTTCAAGAGAAACCAAGCCCTTAACAAGAGAATGAGAGAAACCAAGCTCGAATGGCTTAGATCAGGGTTTTTCCTCACCGAAGGACATGTGGGATTTAGTTAACAAGAGTGACAGGGACTGCCAAGATTGCTGTCACTAAACAAACCGGTCATATGACATTGAGCTTTATGACCGTATTGCTTGGCAACAGACATTTGTGTCTCAATTACTGTTAACTGAGGATTACCTGTAATGCTGTTGAGATTATGTCCAGTCTTGGGGTCCAGATGGAGAACAGGCTTTAGTTCAACCCTAGTAAAACTGAGTAGATGGACATGTTGAGACACACACACCCCCACCCCAGTTCTGGAGACTTTCCACTTTTAACTCTGAATGGGGCAGTTCTAGTCAAAGCTGATGAGCAATCTGAGAGTTCTCCTGACTCACAGTTCCTGCTCAAATTGCTAGTAGCAGCTGTGACTAACAAGGAATTCTATACAGGTTTATCTTATATGACATTTTCCCCTGTTGACCAGGTGATCCTCACAGTAGGTCCCAGTGAGCTGGCCCATACAGTTCAGGTTGCTGGGTATCAATGATAAAGTCCTGCATGACAGCACTATTAGGATGTGCCTATCTCCAGCTGTTTCTACTTTCTACCAAGAACTAACAGGTCCCTTCTATCAGAAAATTTAAAAGTTGTGTTTTGCTGTTGTAGCACTTGCCTTGGTGAACAAAGTTACCCATAGCCCTCTTGTTCTTGAATAAGACATTCAAAACCTGGATAATTCTTCAGACATTTAGGTCAGGGAGTTAAATCTGTTGGTGTATATGTTCCACTGTCTTTATCAATTGAAAGTGGAACAAGTTTTAAGTCTCCAATCATGTGTTATGTTATGACTATTTTGAATGTTTATTTTGTAAATAATGCTTTTGTTTTTAGAGTCACATTGTGAGATAGGCAACTGTATATATTGTACAAATAAATTAAATATTTCCATATAGCATACGAGTTTGTATATTTCTACATAATTAAGGCTTCTCATGAATTTGGAGAAAACACTATCTTGAAGAGGTGGTTATGGTCTCTTCTATTTTCAAACTTGATATGATACAACCAGGAGCTTGATTCTAGATTGGAACTGTTACATCGCTTGTTTTTGCTACTCAGTGCTTCACGTTTTCTTAATACTGCTGGATAAGGACGCCTTTAGTGTGCCTGAAGGCTTTTATGGGCTCAATATATTTGCTTACATGAGCATCTGTAGTTTTCCAAAATGACTGCTACAGCTGGTTTTTGCCGACTATAGCCGGCTGGTGTTACTTTTGAAATACATTTCAAGGTTACAGTTCTCTTCCCTCAAACTTTTCTCCAAATAAGTCATTTAATGTGTGCAGTTAAAATCCCAGTCCAATACATATGACTTTATATATTCTGTATATACCGCATTATTTGCTTCACCTGATTTAAGGCATTAATCTTCCCCAGCTGATATGTATATACTATTAATCTTAATTCTGGGACATCATCCTTATATATTATTCCTGCACATATCAGTTTCTTCTTTTCTCCAAAATATCTTTTCTGTCCTAGCTTCTGTTGCTACTAGTAAAGATAAGGAATGGAGATTTGGGAATTACAATTTCTCTGATGTCTTAAGTTGACTCATATCTTTTGGTTGAAAGGAATAATTTTTGTTTAAGTTTTGAATCAATTGAAAGCAGATTTAGTGACAAATTATTGAAGAGAAACATACCACAGAAGAGTCTATGCCAAAGAAAATTATTTTAGCTGTTACTCATACAGAAGTTCTTTTTAAAGATCTCCCCACCTTCAACAGAGAAGGCATATTCAAACAGTTGTGGAGACAAGGATAAAAGACAGGCAGATAGTAATTACACTGCATGTATTGTACTAATCAAGTATGAAAATTCAGCAAAGACAGTACTTACTTGTAACTCATTCTCCTTTTGAGCCTGTCCAGATCCTCCTTTATTACATGACCTCTATGAATGAGAAAAGCCAACATTTCCAATGAGACACTGAAGACTAATACAAATCAAATAGATCTGTAGCCACCACAATAAGGAGAGCCAGGGAAGCCATCTATATTTAGAATGTATATTCGACAACTATCTTACAGAGATTTTGATGAAACTCCTCTCTCAGTTACATGAAGTATCACTTCAAATTATTCAAAAAGGATGTGCCATTGAACTCCGCTGCATAAGTCTGCCTAGGATAACAGACAAGACCATTATATATGAGATGTAGTCATCTTGTCTACCAAATAGTCTAGGTACATAAGAGTATTCTGATTTTGGAATATGAATGAGTGTTCAGTATCAACCAGGTTTACTACACATATGTAAAGATAGCAACACAGTATAAACCAATAATTACAGAAGTGACTGCTAGATAAAATATCTAGCGGAAGCATTATATAGTTGCATAGGATAAAGAAGGCACTCACTTATCCCAGTTACCATTTGTTGACAGATGTCTTTTACACTGTAAAGTAACAATATTTTAATTCATTTGAAAGATGATCTCCCGTCATGTTTCAATGCAATTTAGGCAAGTCAAAGTAAAGATCAAGAAATTTCATACTTGGTGGGCACCGGGGGCGTTTCTTAACGGGGCGTTTCTTAACATCTAGATCTAAATCTGTTCCAAAGTTTCAGGTTTTGTATTTATGACTGGCTCAATGGCACATGCTTTCAACTTGTCACTAGTTTTAAATTCCAGCAGAAACAAAAGCTTTGTAATCCATTAAGGCTTTCAAAGCTGTGAAACACATAGGCCTGTTCAATTTCCCAGTTCCATTGAATGTATCATATATGGCATTTTAATGTAATTTCCAATGTTGTACTTCTAATAACACATATGTTTAAAACCAAACTACACTTAAAGGCTCCTACAAAAAGCCTTTCACTTTAATTATTTTAAGGTGATAATGGAACTGAGCATAGTTTTTATTTTGTATCATACTTCTACCAAGTACCAAATGAATAACCAATTCAAAAGTTGTGCTACAAAATTGTTCAAATGCTTCAATATGAAAACTTTTGTCTACAATAAAGTATTTCCATTAAAACACTATATTAGCAGGTGCTTATACATTTATCTATAACATTATATTTAACTAAAGCAGAGATTATTGTGAATATTCACAAAGGCAAGCTTAGAACTGCATATTAAGTAGAAATGTTATGCAAACAATATGTCACTGCCACTAACTGATAATCACTGACTGACTAGCTGAATAACAATCAAAGTTATATATTAACCAGAGGTATTTCTGGCTTATTGCTCCTTTTTGATAGTACAATCCATCAGAAGCAAACTGGATTAGAGAGGCTTTCCCCAGAAATTTAACAGGTGTTTATTTTAACTTACAGGTAGTCTTTGACAATTGGAAGCAAAATTTCCATTACTAAACAAGGTGATTGCTAAAGTGAATTGTGCACAATTTTATACATTATTTTGCTGTGGTTGCTAAGCAAATTGTTGCAATTTTTAAATGAATCATGTGAATCTGATGCCCCATAGATTTTGGTCATCAGAAGTTAGCTGGGAAGGCTGCAAATGGAGATTACATGACATTAAGATGTGACAACTGTTGTAAATACACACCTAAATTTTGATCATGGGACCATATGAGGGCTGGTCCTGTCATTTTTTTCAGTGTCATTGTAACATTTGTCACTAAAGAAATGGTCATAAGTCAAAGATCACCTATACTTGGATAATACAAATATGGGAACTGGTTATATTTTTGCACACGCCACTTTCAAATAAGTGCATAATGAACCTAGTTAACACAATTTGAGTTTTAATTTTAAAAAATTAAAGAAATATAACATCCAAAAGTTTTTATTGGAAGAGAATTGTAGAGTATTTCTTGTATCCAAAACAACCAGACACAAGGACAGTTTCCCCACATGCTGTCACTCTGCTAAACAACCAACTTCCATAACACTGTTAAAATAGTTTGTAGGGATGTATCACTTCTCATCTTTCCTATTACCTATTACCTATTCTCTTATTTGTATGATAAATAACTTGCTGCTTGTTTCCTACAATCTACAGTACTTGTTTTATTTAGTATCCTAGTATGACTTGTAGATTGCTTATCTAGAATTCTATGACTGTTCTATGCCTATGCATCTCATGACATGATGAATGTATTTTATGACATGATGAATGTTTTTATGACATGATGAATGTTTTTATGACATGATGACTGTATTCTATGATTATGATCGCAATTTATCACGCAGCTTATATGTACATTGAGGGCATATGCACCCAAGACAAATTTCTTGTGTGAGTCCAATCACACTTGGCCAATAAAGAATAAAAAGAATGGAGAAAGAAAGAATTCTGTGAGCTCCAAATAATGCCTAAGACAGAAATTCTAAAATCAACGAAACTTGCTTCTAAAAGTTTAATCTAGAATGTGTTTGAAATTGCTTCTTAGTGTACTTGAGAAACAATGGAAAACCATTAAACAGAATATCAGTTATAGCAGTGATATGTCCAGATGTTACGTTGATGTCTTCAGTTAATATAAAATTGATTTGTTGAGGATTTGCTTCAGGAATTCCTGAAACAAAAATATTCAGACCAACAGAGGCACACTGCAGTTTACTGTGTACTGTGTGCATAAAACAAGCCTATTTTCCCAAGTTCCAAGATTTTTTAAAACCATTACAGTCCATGAAAAAAAATGAAAGAGAAACAAGATGCTTCTAATGGTCTGATATGCTAGTACAGACACCAAATGTATGATTATCTATTTAGTATTACCGTATATTTAGGAACCCATACTTTGTTTGGAAATGTGAGCTGCTTAATAGATTTTCATGAAGTTGGCCAATTTACTTGTGAACTTGCTAAAATGAATATTTCTCATACTTCCTTTCCTTATCACTTTTGGAAATTGGTTGCTGCAGCTACAGGCAGTCCTCAACTTACAACTACAATAAGAAACAACATTTCTGTTGATAAGCAAAGCAGTTGTTAAGTGAGTCGTGCCTGATTTTATGATTATTATTTTTTTGCCATGGCTGTTAAGCAAATCACTGCAGTTAAATGAATCACACGTCATTAAGCAAATCTGGCTTCCTCCATTGACTTGGCTTGTTGGAAGCCGGCTGGGAAGGTTGCAAATGGCGATCACGTGATTCTGAAATGCGGAAACCATCTTAAAGATGCCAACTGCCAAGCACCTGAATGTCAGTCATATGACTATGGGGTGGCTGTGATGGTTTTAATGTGAGAACCAGTTGTAAAGTCACTGTTTTCAGTGCTGTTGTGACTTTGAACCATCACTAAATGAATAGATGTAAGTCGACGGCTACTTATATTAGAAACCTTTGGTTTGACAAGTTTTCTAGCATCAGGTGAATTTCCTTCAATCCTTAGTGTAATAAGCTTTAAATACAAGTTTAAGGACTCAAAAAAACTTTTGGAATGAACAGCAAAAGGGTCATTAGAACCCTGATTTTGGAAAGTTGCAGACTAGATGGATTTGGAATAAAAATTTGATATTAATTATAAGAATCCATTCCATGGGAAAATGCTATTCATTTGAATTCTTAAAGAAAGACAGGATTGGACTTTGACAGGTGGAAACTAAAGGGAACCAGAAGATACTAAAGATTACAATTAAAGAAGAACATTTAAATTTGATTACAGAATGGAAAAAAATACTTTAACACTGGATATACTGAAGAATATTTGTGAACAATGAACACAGAAGTTAATTTTAAGAGTGTACACAAACTTCATTTAAAAGATGTTATAGAATAGGAAGGAACAAGTTTCACCAGACAAGACTTAAGATTGATCTGAAAGTAGATTTTAAAATGACAGAATACAAGAATGATACAGAAAAAGATGCTATACTGAACATACAAATGAATGCTACTGATGTCTTAATATTTAAAGAGAGATATACAAATATATATTAAAAAGTGACCTGGATATAGAACCTTTCCCATACTGGATTTACAAGAGATGAGATAAGCTTTTATCAAATTATCAAAAGAAACAAAGAAAAAATAATGAAACATCAAATTCTAGGATATTATTTATCCAAGTTTAAGATTGTTAAAAAATAAAAAGAAGGAATATAAAGTTAACTTATTTGATCAAACTTAAAATGTTGTAATCTCTGGTAACTCTTAATGGATTTTTACTGACCAGGACTGAATGATGAGACTTTAAGGGTTTGTTTATAGATAACGAGATGAGGTAGTGGAAGAAGATATATTTGTTGTACCTTTAAGAGAAGGGTAAAGTCATTTCTTTATATATTTCTTTTCTTTTTTTAAAGTATATTATTTTTCAATTTTTTCTTTTCTGCACTCTATTTTATCATTTTACTCTTTTAATTTGCATTCGCTTTATCTTTTTAATTGTAATTTCTATTACTATAAAACCCAAGCACTTCTTAGAAAATGAATATAGAAAATTCCTGTAATCTAGTGACTTCCTCAGAAATTTAACGATTTGCCTCTGTAAAAAATTGGGATAGAGAGATTTGTAGAAAGATGTCTGGGAGATATCATCTATTGGTAAATAAGTATTATATGGCATCATATCCTTCATGGCAGTCATTTTGTTGACAGCATCCACACCAATCTCTCAAATTATAAGCATAAGTAGAGAGCTATTGCTCACTCCTATATTAAAAATAACATTTTGTGTTCACTAAGAAACCAAAGGAGAGGCATTAAAATATTGGTTTAATTATTGATCAGCATATTTATCTTGTAGAGCAGGGTTCTTGAAACTTGGCAAATTTAAGATTTTTTTACTTCAATTCCCAGAATTCCTCAATGAGCATGGCTGGCTGAGGAATTCTGGGAGTTGAAGTCCACAAGTCTGGAAGTTGCCAAGGTTGGAGACCTGTTGTAGAGCACTCAAAGAAACTCCAGGAGATGAGTATACTTGCACTGAATAACTAAAGTGAATTTTTATATCTCAGTTTAATACCCTATTCTGTGGTCTTGATATAAATTGCATATGGGGGAACTTTTAAGGTTGGGACATATTAGTAATATGGGTCCTTTCAAATCCAAGAACATCCCTAATCCTTTTTACTTCTGATAAAGTTACCATTCTTTTAAGGGAGCAGAAAGAGGGAATGGTGCAATCCATTTAGTTTCCATTTAACTGTGCAGATATTACAGAAACTATCTATAAAATGTAAGCTTTTTCATCATAGCCTCATACTCTGAGCCCAAAGGAAATGAAACCAGCAGAGAATGCTCCAACTTCAGAGATCTCATACTATACCGTGAATCGTGTCTGTCACCTGGAAACCAGAGTGCTCTAGGCACGATCGCATGGACAAGCCTGCAGCAGAGAACACATGCACATACAACTAAAATGGTACATTACCCTCAGACGACCCTTGACGCCACCCAACAAAACAAGTGTCCCCTTATCAGGAATTCTATATGCCAGTAAATGGCCATTTGTAGTTATTCCTTACTACCAGGTATTCAAAGCAAAAATCTCAACAGTGAAGGAGCATTACACTTAGAGAATTACACATATTTACTGAGTTTCAAATAAAAAGTAGGAAGTAGGTATACAATACCAAACAATTGCAGTCAATCTACATGTGAATAGTGAACATTAAGTAGTCTTAAATGATTTCTATTTTATTCAAAACTGAGACAGGTTGATAAAATAACAACAGAATTCTAATATCTGGCTGCTAGAAATAGGGCAAGAGCCATTTCCCCTCCCAGTTTTCCCTTATATTTGGCTAAAATGGGATTTCTGCCACAAGTAAAAAATACACAATACTGCAATTTGTACTTTTTTGCAGTAGTAAACTGTTATTCTATTTATTTCAATTGCTTTAATAACTGCCTTTCAGATGTATATATCAACCAATAATATTGTTTTTTTCTATTAATCTCAGACAAGCTGACAATTTTTTCAATTTACTTCCTAGTCTCATATGATACAGCACAGCACAGGCACAAAATAAAAGCTGGCTGAGGAATATCCCAAGTCTTTTCTGCATTTTCTTGTAGCCAACTTAAAGCATTATAATTGAACAGTATGTATGCACTGACATTTGTGTCTTCCAGCATTTATGATAAGCAAACTGGACTATGTCAGGAAGTAAAACAGCAGAGCACATTTTTAAAATAATTGTTATTTCAGCAGGTATATGAAGGACTGGCAAGGTATCCTTCAATTAGCACTTTTGAAATTTGGAATAAAAAAGCTGAAGAGTTAAAGTTTGGTCCTGAGAATTGATATGAATCTGAAAATGGGAATAATTGTTTTCTGAATGCTACTGTAATATAAACTTTACTTCTTACTAAAAAGCCATCCATTTATATTAAATACGAGGTGCTATTCTTAACTCTGCAATCTTTATCCATAAAAATTACAATTAAGAATCTAAATGAAAAGTTGTGAATATGCATTGGAAGACTACCACCAGCTTCAGTTTTTTTCTTTATTACTTTATTGATTTTGGAGATCAAGGTGTGACACTAGAAAAAAATCAGTTTGCTTATGCATTAAAAATAGTTTAAAAAGAGACAAATGTTTATACTGAGACCCTGAATATAATCTGAAAGTTTTACCTTAGGACTGTCTCTGCTTACTTAAACCTTAGTGAACTGCACCAACAAAAACAGTCATTTCACTGCCACTATGGAAATAAAGGAAGTTAGATATCTTCAAAAATCTTAAATATCAAGTGAAAATTTTTTTAGGATGTTAATACTCAAATGAGCAGTCAAAGTAGGACTGAAGAAAAGTCCAAAGGTTCTGAATTATTTTCTTCATAAAAAGGCAGAAAATATAATAAAAATAGTTATTTCAGGGGAAGCATAAGCACAATCCAATCCAATCCAATGTATGATTCTGAAGATTAAATATTCGGAGTACTACAATTATGGTACTTATGTCAAAATGTATGCTAGTACATATTAAAATTCTGAAAACTCCACTATAATTCAAATGAAAATGACATATCACAACCATGCACCAATTTCTATTTACTCTAGAGACCGCTTTTTAAAAATATGTAAATCTTATACACTGAATAATAATAGGACTATGACTTAATTTGTAAATTAATGTAAAATATTTAACAATTATTTTGAATTGTAGTTCTAGCACCAGTATTTTAGGTCATAGCAATAAATCAGCAACAGCAAAGATCTATTTCTTTGGTTATTGCAAGATTTCAACTCTTGTTACTTTTTAGTTTGAAGTACATAATTCAAGTTTCAAAACATATAATTATAATAAATTATGTCAGGATTACTCTCACTATACACACAAGTGGTCTTTAATATTGAATTTCAATATATTTGGAGTTCAGGAGTATTCTAGTTATAAGAAATTTAATACTATTATGAGTACTTTTTAAAGAACCAGATCAAAAGTTTGCATTAAGGATTCTTAATAGAAGGAAAGCTATATTACCATAATTTATCAACTTTTAAACACAAATTCTATATCTTCTGTCACTACTGAACAGTGTTGTGATGAAACACATCTTTACAGTCTTGGGATGATACATTACAAGAACTATTACTTCAATCAATGTCAGATTATTTAATCTGTAAACCCATCCAAAAGACCTAGATATTTTAGGCATTATTATTGTCCTGCTGACCATTCTAGACTATGAAATGCATATGTTTAGAAAGTAAACAACAGTAATACTTAATTGTGAATGTTAACCTTATAGATTTTCCTGTTAGTTAAACAACTGGAAATTTAGGATTCCAACAATATCTACAAATAAATAATTAACAAACAATGGTTTCAGGCCAATTTCAAACCTAATTTCACGATATTAGAAATATTAAAACTGGTGATAAATACTTCAGTGAGCAGGAAATGGTTATTTGTGACACTTCTGACTCTTTTTCCCACTGGATCAATTCCAGGCATCTCACTTAAAAGCCCTATTTGAAATAAATTCCTTGCTTCATTGGGATATACCTTTGAGTAAATAATCAGAACATCTTCCTTACGTAAATTCTGTGTTATAGCACAACCTTTGTACTAAAAGGCAGCAAGATTTGCAATCATTGTTGGTGCAGTGTCTACATAAGCTGGAATTTCATGGGTTCAATAGGGAGTCTTAACAACATAAGCAGATCTTAGCAATCTCAGCATACTCCAGATTCACTTGGACTCTATGAAATGTCAATGAACTGAACTCCTATTTGGGCTGTAAGAACTGATATCTAAACTTGGTATAGATGAATCAAGCCATTGCTATTCATATTCTGATAACTGCTGGGAACAGCTACAGGTAATCCTTGACTTACAACTATTTCTTTAGTGACCGTCAAAGTTACAACGGCACTGAAAAAGTGACATATGACTGTTTTTCACATTTGTGACAAATGCCGAATTCCCACAGTGATCCAAATTTGGATGCTTGACAACTGGTATATATTTATGACAGTTGCACTCTCCTGGGGTCATGTGATCAACTTTTGTAACCTTCCCAGCCAGCTTTTAACAAGCAAAGTCAATGAGAAAATTGAGATTTGTTTTATGACTGCATGATTCACTTAACAACTGCAATCATTTGCTTAACAACTATGACAAAAAGGTTGTAAAATGAGGCATAATTCACTTAGTTGCCACATTTAACAACAGAAATTTTGGGATCAATTATCATAATTCAAGGACTACCTGTACTGTATAAACTGTACATAATTTGCTAAATTTATACTCTACATATTTTCTAGATGGTCTTCAATTCTTCAACAAAAGCAAGCCTGTGAGATAGATATATGGGAGATAGAGTAAAAAACTGTCCCAAAATTGCCTGGTGAGCTTTTATAAGTGGGGGTGGATTTGAATCTGGTCACTCCAAGCTTGGTCCAAAACCAATTACACTAGAGAAGATCACCTATGAAAACTACCTGGAAAGTGCAGTCAATTCAATTTCTAGCTGTTTGGCTACTAAATAGAGACATGCTGCTGATAAATAATTGCACTAGCTTCTGTTCATTCCTATCTTTACTTAAAAGTGTAAAGAAAGTATGCTCAAGTGCTTGGTATAACACCTGCTGCTGTATTTACTTCAGAATCTTTTCCAGATGCCATAATCACCTGAGGTAAAGTAGACTGACTAACAGCATTTCGATTGGGGGGGGGGAGAGACTAGCACCAACCTTGTTACCTTTTCAGTGCCCGGCATTTTTTAAAAATTATCCCATAGTTATTAAGTGTTTAAATCAAAATTTCATTTCTCAATATGTTCATTACCATATTTATATAACCAGCCTATTTACATGTTTGATTGTATCTTAAACTTTTAATTACTTTTAGTTGGTACTAAAGTCTTAACATGAGAAATATAGTTGTGTTTCTATTTTATTATTTTTTACCCAATGCCTGAAAGCATACTTACGGGCTGAAAAGCAAATCAATGAACAGTAAAGGAGGAGATGTAACTGAAGGGTCAATCATTCAGGCCAAAAGTATCTAAAAAGGTTAAATCATGGCAACTGGACCAAAAGTTTAATGTGACCTTTTTTAAATAGTAAAGGAGAAGAATCCTTATTATTCCAAAGGCCAATTCTCTCAACGAAGAGAAGGAGAATGAATAGAGAGGTCATCTGTGCATTATAATCTTCTCCCTTTTATTATTTTAGACTAATCTGCATCACTATCATATGGACATAATATTAAAAGGAATTAATATTAACACCTGCAAGTAGAAACATGGGAAAGGGGAAACTTACATCAAATGTAACGTTGCTTAAGCAACAATAAAGGCTTGGTATGGGTTTCCTGGAAGAGTCATTTTGGAAAAAAGTGTATGTCACTATTACTCATGGCTAATGCTTCAGTTCAGAGCCAGGGAGTGGACAATGTTGTTTCTCAATTCAAATCTGCATAATGATGCGCCAATAAGAGAGCAGTGCTTAAGCAAGAGTTCTACGTGCATTGTTAACAAAACCTGATCGATATTTTGTATTTCAAATAGCTGAGATTTACATTAAAAACCATAAATTTTTATGCATTAAATAAGCCAACGCGGATGGAACAGCTGAAGTGTATATTATTCACATATACAATATGAAATCTTTCCCCCCGTTGTTCTATCAATACTCACCATTTGCAGAATTGCACCATATAAACGAAGAAGAATGGTGCGTGGTTCATCTGCAACAGTCTCTATAGTGTCAGGCAAAGAGCACTGGAACAACATGTTACTGAGGCCTCCTCTACAAAAAGAAATCAATTTTTTATTTAGTACAGGAGAGTGTCAATATGTAAGTAAGATTTGGACTATATGAATCTAAACACAAGTGTGAAAAATGGATTCATAGTTTGGATTCAAATTCAAATTTGCTGTGTCTAGATTCATGAACATGTTGCTTTTCTCTTAATATCATTCATTCAGCTTTCTGCACGAACGCCTTCCGGAGCAGAAAAAAAATCAAGTTCAATTAGCAGCCTCTATATGGTCCCCAGGTCATATTTCTAGCTTGTATTCAATTTGTCTCTTTCTGCTTGCTTTTTTCGGGTATGGACAGATCAGTGCATAGACACACACAAAAAGGAGAATTCCCATTTGGTTACCAGATTTATCTCCATGACAGACATTTCTACTTAATCATATTCAAAACAGCCATTTTGTAATTATGCTTGTGGCATCTTTTCAGAATTTTAAATAAAATAATTGGCTTCATTTAGTAAGTAAATCTAAACAGTATTCATACTCTTATCATTGCATAGAATTGACTTGGTCTCATAATAATTATATTCTAATTAAAAACAGTTTTATATGAACATATACATTTAATTATATAGTTACTGTGGTCCTATTGCTATTCAAACTTAAATAGCAATAGCAGACTTATATACCGCTTCATAGTGCTCTACAGCACTCTCTAAGCAGCTTACAGTCAGCATATTGCCCCCAATGATTTGGGTCCTCATTTTACTGACCTCAGAAGGATGAAAGGTTGAGTCACCTGGAGTCGGTGAGAATCTAACTGCCGAACTACTGGCAGTCAGCAGAATTAGCCTGCAGTACTGCATTCTAACCACTGTACCACCATGGCTCATGTTGGGAAGACATTAATAACACCATAATGGTATTAGCATAATAATGCATTCTGTTATATAGACTATTAAAAATAGGTTTTACAATTAAAAGAACTGAGTAAGTTCAAGATTTATCTTCTCATTTCTTAGTATAAGTAGTCAAGTTACAACCAAAATGGAGCCTGCTCATTATACTCATAAGTTGTGATGGTTAAAAATCGAATCACACATGAGACTGATCCGATTTTTACAAACTTTTTTGTTGTGGTTGCAAAGTGACCACCATGGTCTTTAACCAAGCACAGTGGTCATTAAACTAATGGTTCACTATGGGCCAGTTTTGCTGAAAACAGGAGGCAAATGCTGGTTTTTGGCAAAATCAGCATTAAGAAGAAAGTTATATAATATGACACGGCAAACAGCCATAAATGCAGGCTGGCTGCCAAGCACCCTGGGAAGGGTAGGATGGGGAGAGAGCAGCCATCAAATCTTCAAATCCAGGTAGCGAGTAACCCCAGAGTAGTCTGTCATAACTATGAATGGTCGCTAAGTGATCAGTCTTAAGACATCCCCAACTCTGGGTTTTTTTAAAAAAATCCATTCTAATCCATTTCCCTCTCAGACTAGAGCAGTGGTCACCAACCTTTTGGATCTCAGGGACCACTAAATTCATAATTTGAAATCCCGTGGACCACCAATATGATTTTTTTTAAAAAAATACAGAATTTGTAAAATAATGATCAGAAAACTTCCATTTTATTAATATGAAAGATACTTATTTAATATAACAAAAAGATACTTATTTAATTATAATATAATCTTTAAAGGTTGTTTAATTGTAACAAAATTATTAAAGTTAGTTTAATTATAAC
>JANHFO010002551.1:71406-82611 GCA_032468095.1 Pareas carinatus
AGTTTCAGTCACATGTGAGAGCTAGGAGATTTCATGAAATATTTCAGAGTCAAGATGAGATTTGAGAAAAGGTTCCCAAGTTATCTATTTAGAAAAAAATCCAGCTCGTTTGTCTTGATGCTTGTAGAGGTTGTCTTTTGTTAATGATGGCAATTGAGATTGAAATTTGCATTGCTAAGTGAAGTGGTTGTAAATTTGGGGTGTCATGTGAAGATGTCCCATGAACGTGTGACTTAGTGCTGGCAGTTGTTATTGTTAAGTAAATTCCGTACCATCGTTAACAATGACATCACGAGGTCACCATTTACAACCTCCTGCCGGCTTCCCCATCGATTCTTCTTGTGGGATGCTGGCAGTGAAGACTGCAAAGGGTGATTGTGTGCCTGTGGGAGGTTGTGACACTGGAATTGCACTGCAGGCGCGGAGCAGTCATTGGGCAAGAACCACCTGTACCATGCGAGAAGATGGTGCTCTCAGATGTAACTTCTCTAGAGATAAATTACTTCAATAGTTCTGCTAACATAACTTAAAACAGTTTCTTCAAGAAGATGTGCCCTTATCCTTGTCTCCAAAATCATTCTGTATCTACTGCCAAGCAAACAGGCTGATGTCCATAATGCAACCAGAGCAATGCATAAAATACAGTAGTGTGATTCTTGAACCACAGCAGTGCAGTGTCTGGCTTCAGTACTCAACTAGTTGTCCTCCAGTTGACAATTTCATGGCTAGACTTCTTCAGGATTGTAAACTCATCTTGATGGGAAGACACCACATTGTGGAAGGTTGTGCCAGAGTAACGTTCGAAGTCATATAACAGGTCATATATACCATGGACATACAAATTACCATAGGTTCTTCTTGGCAGCACAAGCACAATTATGGTGTAGTTACAAAATGTTACGGTTAACAAAAAGATTTATCCACAAATTAAAAACTGTTTTACTATGCTCAAATTCCATCCCAAACAATATATGGATGTATTTATTGTCTGCAAAATTAATAATCCTTCTGTTTTTTGTTTTGCTCATGCTAATTTTTTTTTCTGGCAAGTAATTATATTGGTAGGAGTAAAAACAACTGGTTAACAAATGAGAAATACAACTGTAGAGGAAAAGTGGTACAACTGGAAGAGAAGATAACTGTCCTTAGAAACTCGGCAATTGCATGTGGTTACAGAAGGCTTAACAGGAATAATTTTCCATTGCACAAGAACTTCCCTATTGAACAGAGAGCCCAATTATTTGTGTCACTCCCCAATTGACAAAATTGGAAAAATTGCTTATAAACATATAGCCAGTAGGTCAAGTGGCATGGAAACTTAGAGAGAGACAAATGTTCTGTGGAATTTGGTATCCTACCTGATGATTCTGTGCAAAATTCTATAAACAAAATGGAAATGATAAATAGCCCTGATTACATGCCTTATTAAAAAATAATGAGGTTAAGTTTTAATAAATGATTAATTTTACAGCTTTGGTTATGTTACTTTTCATTCTAGCTCTAAAAAACAGGAAGTTCTTTTTAAAAATGTATACAAGACCTCAGGATATGAGCAAAACAAGCCCAAGAACAAAAAAGTCCACTGGTCAGAGCTAAAAACTATGTTTATAATTTCCTATTTATTAGCATTAATGTATTTCTAAACTTAAAAACCCTTTTGGTAAGTTATCAATTTTTATGACAAAATTTTGCACAACACACAAATATTTACAACATGTACATTTTCTTTTTCAGTCTTTTTACACTGGATCTCAAAAGACAAACATTGTATAGATTACCACAGAACAAAAGCTGTGACTTAGGTTTTTCTTTTAAGTTTCATAAAACTATCATAAGTTAAAGTGAATAGGTTCCTTTAAATTCCTCGTAGCATTTTTTTTACAAGTGCAACAGAAAACTATGAGGATCCAATTAGAATGGCTGCAATTAATTGGATAAATGTTGCCTGTTGTAATCACATTGTTTCACAGCAAGTTCTTGAAAAAATAAGCACCAATCATTCTTGCAAAGAACAATTTTATCTAAAAGTATTGAAAAAGTGTTAAATACAAGGTGTTTTAATTTACATAACAAGAAATAAATACACCATCCAAACTTGTATTCTGCATACTGCTACTCTTGTACATATAATGTACTAAAAGTCAGCAAACTGTCAACACCTTTTTTTAAGAAATCAATTTGACTTCAAACCAACTGTTTGCTACTATAACAAAGGCCACAAACAGTACGTCTGGGGACAGCATACAGTGTTAAAACTGACAAACTTCAGAGGGGAAAACATCTAGCAATTAAACGGAAAAGCTATTTTTCATTGCTGGTGATATTAACATACTAGGAAACCTTAACAGGCCGCTACTATGATTTCTTTTTAGATTATTTAGTCAGATGTAAGAGCAAAATAAGGCTCTCACAGATTAAAAATTGTTTAGCCACATTATTGTGATTTAACTATCCTTCATGGAAAAATCTGATGGCATTTTTGTAATTATGCTTGAGCCTTTATTTTACAATAGAGCATTTTTCTCTAACTCAGAATTGCACATAAGAATGCTATTAAAAAGTACAATAAAAATCTGCACAACTTGACTTAAGGAGTCAATATGCTGTACACTTTCTACAATATTATGTTGATATAAGTGAACAAACAAGAAAGAAGTGCTTCCACTAACATTTTGAGAAAGTTCATCAGTTGAAGAATAATTGTCTGGAATTTTGTTTTTTAAAAAATGAACATCCTCAGTTTAAGACCTGTAAGCTTATGCATTGAGCCTTAAAGACTGATCTTCTCTTCTCCTGGAAGAAATGTCAATGTCTATCGAATCCTTTCCGACTATAAGCCTTAAACGCTTAGCTGGAGGCAGAGGAATAAAATCATCCTCAAAATCATCCTCATATTCGTCTTCCTCCTCCTCCTCCTCCTCCTCTGCAGATGAAGAATCATCAATAGTTTCTTCTTCATATTGACTATAATCGTCCACTTCCATCCGTGACTCTAGTAATGAAAGAGGATCGCTGCAACACACTCCGTTCTCATGAAGGTCATCAGAGTACGTTTCCCTATTTTCTTCTTCTCGTTTTAGTTGTATTTTTAATTTTGTTGAACTACTACTTGATCCTGAGTTAAACCCATTATTAAGCTTTGCTACATATAAATTATTATCTTTCTCATGGTCTTTACTTAATTTGATGCTTATTTTTGAAGAACTCATTCCATCATTTTCTTGGTCATTAGTCTTGCTGTTGCTATCATGCCGCCTTCGCAAAGTAAGTTTGGGAATCCCGGAGCTGTTTTCAAGAATAAGCTGTGCATCATACCTTGTGATTCGCCTCTTCTTTTTACTTTTTGCAGTTCTAAAGCGCTCTTTGACTTTGAAAGTGTCAGAAGTTACAATGGAACAGCCACCAGATGCAGGAATACAGTCTTTATACCCGATGGCCGAATCCATTACACTACTAATCTCTCCTAGGTCAGAACGTGAACTGATCAAATCTGGCAATTTATCTTTGCCAGTCAACGTATGCGCACAATCCGTTTCCTCCATTTTTGCCGATGGTTTTACTAGTCTCCCTTGTCGAGATTTCTTTTTGGCCACAACTCTTTCACTCTTCTGACACCTCCCCTCTGCCTTCTGTGTGGCCATAAGAGATTGCTCACTCTCCAGAATCACATGAGACTGCTGCTCCAAGCTATTGGCTTGCATGCCTGTCAAACTGTTTTTATAGCTGTTTAGCATATTTGGTTCAAGCTTTAAGTCAGAGGTCTCTTTCAGATTAGTTCGTGTTCTCATTGACCTCCGTGTTATGTATGTACAGGGTGATATTTCCCCAGGTTCATGAGCACCTTTCACTGAATTTAATTTATATTCTCGCGCCGCATGCCTTGTTAAACAGCCACTAGACAGTGCAACTTTCACTGGTCCCTCTGTTTCTTTTTCCTTTTTAATGGGCAAATTTTTATACAGAACTATTTTTGGTTCTTTAAGAACCAAATTTCCCATTTCGAGTTTCCTAGATGCATTTTTTTGTTCTGGTCTTTTGCACTGATTTCGCAACTTTATCTTTGAAAGTAAAGGCTTTGCAGGCGTTTTCAGTCTCTTTGGTACCCTGGAATTATTTAAATTAGTTAGTCTGGATGAGGTAGAATTTGATGAAGTTGGAATTCTTGAAATAGACTGCCTGGTTAATGTTCTATTCTTGCTGCTCTTTTTTACACCAATTGAAGATTTGCGGGTAGCTGTAGGATTAAACAAAATAAATGTTAAAAAAGTTCATTCTGCCTTCAAATTGATACCAAAATGTGCAGAAATAATGTTTTTTTTGCTTACTGCAGGATACGTCTTGTAAAAAAAAAAAGATTTCTGTTTTACTGTAGGGAAACATCCTGCATAAAAAATAAAGGCTGCCATTAAAATAACTTGATTAATAATGGGTTTAAAATCCATAATAAATTTATCAAGGAACAACTTCTGTATTTATTCACTAATCTAAACCACCTTTGTAATTCAGGTACTTAAAATAATGAACTGAATATGAATACCCTGCACAGACTACACCAACACTGCACCAATATATGCAGTTAGCTAACCTCACCTTTAATGGGACAATTTTCCAGAAACATGTGGCCTTCAGAACTACTATTTAAACCACAATCAAATCAGAATTATACCTATTGGACCTTTTGAATGTGGTATTAGAAAAGAAATATGGGTAACTGATAGTGTTTGATAACTGCTGGAAGATTAATGTATGCCAAAAATGGAAAAGTAATGAAATACCTACACTGGAATAACAGCTTATCAAATTAACTGCACTTGCAAAAATGGCAAAGGTGACCGGTCTAGTCAGAGAAAAAAATGACAAAAGACTTTTTTTGGGAAAGACTGGATTAAAAAAAGACGAGGGTGGGGAAAGGATCAAGATGATTATTACTTGATAGAAAGGAGGGCAGACGGCATCAAGGTAAGGTTTTTTAAAATTCCTTTTCATCTTTCTTCCTTTTTTTGTATACTTTTATTGTATGAAAAAAATATAGTACAATATGTATAAAAATATTTTAAGCCATTAGCTGTTAATCTCACTATTAATAAAGTAAATGAGAGATTACTTATATAGTGCTTGATTCAATACATTTTGGTTTAATGTTTTTAATATAATATTACAAGGATAATGCTGTTTAAAAACGTAAAAGTACTTGGAATTTCTAGTATATATCAATAAATTGGAATTTACCACTAAATGAAGAAATCATAGATTTAACTAGAAGCAGCAAAAACTCTGTTGAATGTTAAAAAGAGAATATGACTCCAGAGTTAGGATTGGATTAATGAAATGGTTCACTTTAGGTTTATAAATGTGCAGTCTATCAATGTAATAGAAATATCAAGCAATATTATCCAATTTGAATATTTAATAATATGTTTAAAATCTGAATTAGTTTCTCTATTTGGAAGCAAATGAAGCATATGACTGGATTTAAATACAGGCTCAAACTTTTCTACGGTGATCTGGAAAGCAAAGTGCAGATTTACTTCTATCTTAGTGAGCCTGCATAATGTCAGTCACTACTTAGGGTGCCCTGAACCTTGCAGAATAAACTTGTATGAATTATGGTCGTCAGGCACAGCATTTCATAGATAAAATTACTCGTGTTCATTCTTGAGTTGGAAGCTTGAGAGAAGAAAGCTACTGAGATGACAGAAGTAATGTCCTGTGATATTATGTGAAAAGTTTTAAATGTGTACGTCTTGAGGATGTGGATATTATTCTCTTAGTAATGTTACTTGTGCGTCAGTTTTTCAAGGTAGATCATGAAAACACACCCCACAAGGAGGCCAGAACTATATTACATTAAGATAGGCTATAAAAATAGAATATTGCCTGTGCTTTTTCTCTACACACTCTTATATGTAGTGAATTGGAGGAGTCATCCTGAATTCTCTTTGCAAGATGCTTCTTAATGAATGTTTCTGTCCTCTTTATTTACATAGCAATTTCTGAATATTTACTTCAAGCAGTAAACACTTTTTGGACAATGGAGAAGAATCTTATAAACTTGAAAGGGACCCAAGTCTGCTCATTCCTTAAGAAGTTCAACCTGGATTCAATGGAATGGAGCTAGATCACTAATACTGATCTCCATCTTCTGTTTCCAAGTTTTAAAGTGCTTCCACTCCTTCCTGAAAGGGCAGGCCCAATCAGTAGTGGTAAGATGACAAATGGTGGTCTACACACACTCCATTATGGAATGTCCCAAGGCTCAGTCCTTTTCCTAGACTACTTAATGTTCATACAAAACTACTAGGAGAGATTATTTGTCAATTCAGAGTGAATTATATTCAATATGCTAATGATACTCAGCTGTACAGCTGTTCTGGGCACAATGGGAGATGCAGTGGAAGTTCTGACCTTTGACAAAATGGGGAAAAAGAGGCTAAGATTCAGCACAAGCAACATGGACAGTTGTTAACTTAAATAACTGATACCAGGATTGAAGCCAACCTGATTTTGATGGTATTGTGCTCACAACCTCAAGAACTGTTACTCATTTCTTATTATATTATTGTTATTTGCTATGAATGGGCTGCCCCTGATCACCTGTAAGCTATAGCTGGTCCAGAATACAGTGTTTGCTAGCCGTGATCTTACACATTACACCTTTTCTGCAGGTGCTGCACTGATCACCATCTATTTCCAAGAGCAATTTAAGGTGTTGGTCACCTTGTCTCAGGATTTAAGTATCTAAGAGATGATATTTTCATTTCTGTCCAACCCAGACAGCCAGGAAGCACTTGCTGGGTGTTTTTATATATCAAGTGAAGCTCACTTTCTATGGAACAATTTTCCCTGAGGAAAGGCTAGCTTTTACTCTTATGGCTTTCTGAAAACTGTTAAAAATCTGATTCTTCCAGAAAACTTTCAGGAACAAAAAATGAAAAAGTACAACTAGTTATTTCATTAGATTCTGAGCTACTGATTAATCCCAGAACTCACTATTCCAAGTATCCTTTGTCACCATAAAGCTTACACTGTTTATTTTCTCTTTAGAAGATCTGGAAAGAATCTACCTCCATCTTGAATGAAAAAAGGGAAATTTCTTTTAAGTTAGCTTGTTAAGAACGCTTACATAAAATGCATTTCGAAATATTCTTGCTAGTTGCTTACTTGTATTACCTTTTTCCTGAGTGGTATCTGCATCAGTGTTAGAGCTGACAGACTGACTGTCAGAATTTTTACTGCTATCACCCAATTTCTTAAGCCTGTTTAAACGTTTATCAGTTTCTCTGAGTCCATATTTGCTATTGATCACAGGAGTAGGTGCAGGCAGTCCCACTCTTGATTTAAAAGCACCAGTTCCACGTCTAAAACAAAAAGAAAAAAGTAAAACATATAATTTATACTATAAATACAGCATTAATAAAATGAAAGCTAATTAAATAATATGAATTCTGGGTCTGTATTGGTATTTTAAAGAAAATAATCTTTCATATAGTTAAAATTCTGCTAGTATAATTTAAGGGAAGTTAATTTTAAAAAATAAAAAGATACTTCTTTAACATTTCTTTTTCTTAAAAATCCATATAGCAAGTGAAATATGGTTCCTCAACTGAATAAACCACATTTAATTAATAACGTAAAATTATAACTTATACTTTTCCTTAAATATGATGATAGTACAATATTAACTAGAAGAATCAACATGTGTTCTGTAGAAAATATTTTTGTATTAGTTCTTCAGCATACAGAGGACATAATCTGAAGATGTCTTTTACTGAACGCATACCTGGTAAAAAGATATAGAATAAAGTAAGTTTGGTGAAGCTGAATAACTGTGAATCTGATAATCAATATCAGCAGCCCTCAACCTTTTGTGCACCAGGGACTGGTTCCGTGGAGAGGTTTTTCTGCGGACCAGAGGGATTGTGGTTTTGTGTGCTGCCTGCTTCCTGTGGATGGGGCTTCGCTTGTTTGCATAGCCCAGTTTCTGGCATGCCACGGACTGGTTTTGATCTATGGACCAGAGGTTGGGGACCCCTGACCTAGAAAACTGCCTGGCAACTTTATGCTTAGGATAGAAATGCAAGATAAATTAAATTAATCTGAAGTTTGAAATTAAAGGATGTGAGGTTCCAGAACCCCGGTTTGAAATAGCTGAAGACACATGAACAATCTTTTTAAGAGCTTTATACAGTTTGCAAATGTGTCTTTTTGCCCTCGTAACGTAGGGACAAAAAGCAAATAAGTGGCCATGAAATCCATATTTATACCTTTTTACAAATAATCCAACCCTCTCCTCTTCCCTCCCTTCCTTCCTGGGTTCACAATCTTGGCAGTTACAACATTCTATGTCATTGATGCAATTTAACTGGGCAAGAAGCCTGTCATGGTCTAACTTGATCATATTCCCGGGAACATTCCTAAATATGACGCTTGTTCTTGTTCAAACAAGCAGAAAGACAAATTATGGAAGTATTGGGCTGATCAGGTTATACAAAGGACAAACATGGAGTAACTTTTGCTCCTTAACTGACAGTAAAACCTTTCGGGAATGAACTTTTTATATATATGTTTCTGATAAAGCCTATTTAAACAGTCATGTATTTTCTTAGATATCAAACAACATTTATTCACCCATAAAAAGAATAATTTGGGCTTGTCACATTTTGGTAAACCATCTAATCTTAAATATTCTATCTGCATGCCAGAAATAACTAAGTTAACAAAATAAACACTTTCCATTTTTATATATGCACAAGAGAAAGTAGAAATATGTAAAATATTCTGTGTACAAAGTGTTACATGCATGTAACCAGCTGGTTCTGGAAGGTTCATCCCTGCACTAAAACACTCACACTTTGGATATAAAAAAATTAAGAGTCTGGTAGTTTTTTAAATTAACAAATTTTACTAAAAGGCATGAGTTTTTAAGAGTTGTAGCTCATCATCAAATGTATAAAGTAGAAGGGAAAGGAGGGTAAAGCAAATTTGCTATGCAGATGCGTTATATGTGAGATAGGATACAAGTATATTATTAACCATTGTAATGAATTAATAGCAATAGCACTTAGACTATACCGCTTCACAGCCCTCTCTAAGCCATTTACAGAGTCAGCATATTTCTCGCAACAATCTGAATCCTCAGTATACCGTCCTCAGAAGGATGGAAGGCTGAGTCAATCTTGAGTCAGTGAGAATTGAACTGCTGAAATGCTGGCAGCCGACAGTCAGCAGAATTAGCCTGCAATACTGCATTCTAACCACTGTGCCACCATGGCTCTTGGTTAAAAACCTATTGTGTTTCTTGAGACTTTTCTAAGATTGCCTGAAAACTTTTGGTATGAGTTAAGCCGTCTCTCGCTCAATAGTGCTGTTAAAGTTTTGCTTTTTCCAGTATATTATACATTAGAGATAGCCCTCACTTAATGACCACTCTGCTTAGTGACCATCTGAAGTTAAAATGGTGCTGAAAAAGTAACATTACAATTGGCCCTTGCATTCACAACCATCACACAATCCTACCTAAGCAAGTAGTTCCAGTGGTAGTCAAGGAAGGAACCCTTTGAGCTCTTCATAATTCCAAGGCTCTTTCCCATGTAGCTTAACATTTATAAGGAAGTGCTAGGAGAAGTCACTCATCCATCAATCTGATGTGAGACTTAAGATTTATTTTATTCCAATTTGCCTTTGGTTTGGACTGATTCTGTATGACTTTTATAGTAAGACCTATTCTTTCATATTTTTAATGGCTTTTCTTACATTTTTATTGAACTTTTATATAAGCTTCCAGTCTTAATGGAAATGGACATTCAATAAATGTTATTAATAATTATATCAATCAATACTAATAACTGGAAGGGTGGATGCTACATGTTGCTTTAAGATTACAAACTGTATATTCCATTTTACCTTTCACACGTGTAGCATTCACAAAATTCATTATTTTCTCCAAAAAATCCATCTCCATAATAGCAAGAAATTTCCTCCCCAGGTTCAATATCTCGCAACGCTTTCACACATGCTGTATCCCGGCCAGTTGAAACAAACTGTAGGAATGATTAAAATTCATTTTAATTTTTAAAAAAGCTTTTTTTAAAATAAAAAAATAATAATTTCATTTTAAAAATCTAATTATGTAAAACATTGCATACCTACCTTACAGTTGGGTCTGCAATCTGAAAAAGGTCCAAAAGATAAAATCAATTAACTGTTGATAAGACCTGAAACATGAATAATTACAGATACCTAAAGTAAGGTTTCATACAGGTTTTATAATCCATTGCAAAACTTAACTGAAACAGGCACAATACCAAAATTAGAAACATTTAGTAAATAATTGTAACTCCATTTCAAATAGGATTATTTTAGATCATTCTAATTAAATTAGGGTATAAAATACATTAAAAGGGACTTGCAAATTCAACTTATTTTTTTTTAATGTGTGCTTACCATGATTAATGAAAGCAGCTGGACCAAGCCACAGTTGAGCACAGTTTTTCCGTGTTGAATACATGACGCTGAAGTCATTTTCTCCATGTCTGAGGAGCATATTTTCTTCTAGTTCAGAGAGTTCAGCAATACAACCTACTAATAACTCTATCTTGTCATTTCGTTTCCTGGAAAACAAAGAAATAGATTATTTTGTATAATTTTATTTTCACAATACAAAAAGTTTAATAAGGAATGAATTTTGCCCTTTGGACTCCTAGTCCCCCAACCAGACATGTTTGTAGAATGAAACAATTCTTAATGAAAGGTTAAAAAAAGTCCAATTGGTATTAGTAATTCTTGAATTTGTTAAAATCAATAGCAATTTATGTTGCAGAGGTTACAGGTGGTTCTACCCAGATTTTATTTACTTGTTTGTTCAATTCAGTTTTGGTACTGCCTGACTGACTTCAAAGGTGGGTGAAGATTTGACAATCAATCTAGGAGGAAATTCTTCCTTTCAACTGAAAGAAAATAATGCTGAAGCAGCAGCCGACTGGGAAAAGCAAGAATAATGAAAAATAGATAAAAACTCAGGAGAGGCATTTTAGAAAGGCACCGGAAATGTTCTTTGTTTTATTTATCACATTTTAAACTGTCTATCTCCCTTACACATTTTTATCACGTCAAAAATCTGGTTCAGCCCCAACTTTTTTTTGCCATACTTACCACTCTTTTGTTGCAACTATTTTGGCTCCATTTTGCTCTGATGAATAGCGATTG
>JANHFO010002551.1:106486-116679 GCA_032468095.1 Pareas carinatus
AAAAAAGATGGGGGGGAACCCTGCCGAGGCCATGAAAAGCGCCAGCTTCCCTCCTTCAAGCTCCCGTTCCCAGCCCTGGCTGGCTGGCTCATCCTGTGCACCTGCTGCATTCGCTTGCTTGGCCTGTGAAGAATCCACGGACAGCCGATCCCACCACGCAGCTCGTTCCACGAGAATCTCACCTGGCTCCTCTCACTGCCACCACCGCCAGCCACCTGCTTTTTCAGCCCACAGCCTTCTTGTCAGTGCCCCCCCTCCCGAGGTCAGGTGCCTCTGCCTCTTTTATCTTCCCACCACCGGTTGGATTCCTTCCTGGGGCAGCTGAGCTGGGTTCACACAATCCACGCACCCAGGACAGTTAGGAGCCTCCTGGCACTGCCACTCCACCACATCCTGAACTTTTGTGGAGTGCTGGTGGTGGCTTGGCTTGTGGGTAGCTCAGGGCTCAAACTGAGAGAATAGTTAACTGGGTAAGCGAGGTAACTGAGTTGTGTGAAAACAGCTTGACTCTCTCTCTCTCTCATTCTCTCTCAGTGTGTGTGTGTATGTGTGTCTGTCTCATTCTCTCTCTCTCATTCTCTTTGTCATTCTCTCTTACTATCTCCTCCCTCTCTCTTTCTCTCATTCTCTCTTTCACACACATACACACACACAAATATCACACTAAAATGTGTAATATTTAAATAAACTTCAATTACTTTGTAATAATTAAACTAACTTTAATAATTTTTCCACAAACAACCTTTAAAGATTTTGTTATGATTAAGTAATCATTTATGATTTTGTTATAATATGCTTTTTAAATTTTGTTATATTAAATAGGTGCCTTTTATATTAATAAAATGGAAGTTCTCTGATAATCATTTTACAAATGTATGTACCTTTTTAAAAATTAATATTGGTGGTCCTTGGGATTTCAAATTATGAATTTGGTGATCCCTGAGGTCCAAAAGGTTGGCAACCACTGTTTTAAGATATAAGCAACAAGTCATTGTCATACAAATAAGAGAATAGGTAATAAGTAATAGGAAATATGACACGCTAGTTATGGCATTCTTCTAATCATTGGAGATATACAATTATATTCTTCACACAGAGACTGAATGAATCACATTGATATCCAAATGATACAGTTGATGTATTTGCATCATGATGAAATCGTCCATAAGCCTTTGCCAGAAAAGCGCAAAGATCTAGACCACCATTACTCATCATTGTTGATCAGTTGAAACTGTCACATAACAAAGTATAGACTAAGTTAATTTTCTTAGTTATACTCAAGCCACATGCAGCATTCCTTGCTAATGGTAAGGACAATATTGGTTAGTTTTAGCATATGTTCACCAGTATGCTAGAAGCTCAACCAAGACACAGTTTTACCAAAGTGTGTTCATGCTTATGAATGATATTCTGTACAAGCAAAGACCTCTAATGTAGAGACTAACTTACAAACAAAATACAGGAAGTCCTCACTTTGCAGCCATTTGTTGGTGACTTTTAAAGTTACGCCAACCACTGAAAAAAGTGACCTACAACCTGTCCTTGCAACCTGTTGTGGCTGTTGCAGCATCCCTAGTGTCTCGTAATCAAAATCTGAACATTTGGCAACCAGCATGTGTTCACAATGGTTGCAGCATCCTGGGGTCATGTGATCGTCATTTGTGACTTTCCCAGCAAAGTCAATGGGGGAAGCCAGATTTACTCAATGACCACATGAGTCACTTAACAATTGCATTTAACAACCGTGGCATGATGGTCTTTAACAATTGGTTTGCTTAACAACAGAAATTCTGGTACTAATTATTGTTACATGCCATATGTCAAGGACTAACGGTACAGTTTTATACCTCTCACCAGCTAAAAGACATACGCACGATATAGGGATACTTTCAAGTTACTTTGAAATTTATCGATTTATTGAAATTGACCTCCTTGTAATATCCTTTTACTTTCTACACTTTCTTATAAATTTGCCACAGTGTATAAAAACAGCTTTAAAAATGGTGATTGTTATTGTTGAAAATGAACCTGCATTTGTTTTCAGATACTTTTCTCCCCCTCTCAGTCCTGGGAAAGTCTGGCTGTAACCTGTTTTGATCCCAGCTGCTGTTTCCTGGAGCTTGATCTCAAATAAAAAAAACACTTTGGGATCCTCCCTTTCTGTGCCATACCTCCGATGAACCAGAATAACAGGAAGGCAAACAGGTTTCAAAACCCAATGCACATTTGTTTAGCTGTTTGGTTTCAAATCCAAAGTGAATCCTTAATCTTATTTCTGTGGAGTGACCTCAGAGTTCCCAAATGTAGGTTAGGTCATAAAGTAACGGGATCTAAAGAGATCCTTCGGAAGATTCTGTCTGTCCCTCTGTCTGTCCCCCAGGTTACACATTGGGACTGTCCCGAGTCGTGCCATCCAAGACCAAAGATGATAAACTCCTGGATATCAATACAGTTGTTTCTTCATAGACACAGGCATTTACTGGTAATGGGAGTTTTTCATCATGATACCATGATTCCCAACACTTAGACTGCGTCCACACTTCGTACTAAAGCATGCTTGGCTTAACAGTTCAGAGCTGAGTGTTACAGTGTGCCAAGCCCAAACCACACCAAGTATATAACGGTTGTCCACAAAGAAGCCTGATCATTATTCTTAGGCACAGCTAGGTTTAATAAAAGACTATGGCTAGAAAGTAAGACTTCAAAGTTTTGCTGGTTATTGGAAAATTCCCTGAAAGAGGGGAAAGTTTTTCAGCACTTATCTATCCCAATGATTCAGGGTCTAAATATCTAGCTGAAATTGTCTGTCCCTACTCCATTGACTTTGCAGAAGATAATTGGAATGTACTAGTTACTATGGGAAATAATTATGTCTGAAAATTAAATTAATATTGGTTCTATATTTATACCCGCATCTATACCCAAAGAGGAGAAACTAAGGCTTCACAGATGTAGCGCTGCTACTTCTATTATCTTTTATTGTTTTCTCTCTCTACCAGTGCAATTGTTCACAAATTTAAAAAAACTCTTTAGAAGATGTAAAAGACTCTTCTGGAAAACAAATTGGGATGGGGCTGCAGCAGAATGTCCCCCAAACAGAATGTAGCCCATTAAATTTTGGATAATTGTGCTGTGTGTATATGTGTAAAATTCAGCTTCCAATTTTATGTTGACAGTAAAGTGGGTTCTAGTTAAGCTTAAATGACAAACATTTGGGCTGTAAAACCTCACCAGACCCCTCTGACTCAGGAGAAAACTACACTGGCATAGATTTTGCTGTCCCCATTGCCCGTCATAATTATCTCTGCTCAGCTAGAGCACGAAAAGCATCTTTTTTTCACACATGTGGAAGGCTGCCCTTTTCATCATTTCTCAGTGTCTCTGCCCAGCAGGGACACCGTCTACCGGTCCTTGCAATGGTTTTAACAGATAGTCCCACAGATTTAGCTATTTGTCAGAATTGCCCAACGCCACCATCACTTGTTGTCTATCCCATGAAGAGAGCAGCTGTTTGGAGTCAGAAAGGTGACGGTGGAGAGGAGACGTTTTATCAGGTCTTCAAGTGACCCTGAGCTCAGAGAGTTGAATCAGACCAGATAGTTGACAGCCTAGGACAAGAATAATGGACATCGGAAAGAGAGTTGAGACCCCTTTCTCTCTCCCCTTCCCTGATGCCTGTCAGGGCTGATGCTATAAACTTGAACTTGATTTCCCTAAGACACAATTGACTGAATGTGATTCCACAACCAATATGTTGCTGTGGGTGCTACAGGGCCATTAGGTGCTTCATGCAATTCATTGCCAAAGTGCTTTGTCCATTGCTAGGATTTTAGTTTGATTCAAATTCATTCTGCAGTGGGCTAGATCTGTTTCAGTTTGCCTTATTCAGGTTTTCCTTGATGTGCTGCACATAAATTTTCATTCAAGAGGTCATGTTCTTCAGGTTTGTATGAATAGTGAACTGGACCCTTATTCTGTTCATGTACTCAAACTGCCTTAGCCACTTTTGCTCTCAAAATCTCATCTGTTATTGTTGACTAGTTGCAGCTTTGATGAATGGTTTCATTTCTTATGCAGTTTGTCCCTGTGATGAGAAGTATCCTCTAAGATTGTGCATTTGGAAGGTTTCTAATTTTTAGATTTCTGCAGTAGAAGCATCCATGATTCAGCTTAATGTAGTAGCACTGATAATATTCATGATTGAAACATTTACATTTTGAGCTTCTTCCATAAATCTTAGACAAGTGAACAAAAGCTGTGGTAATGACACTAGTTTTGCATTTGTGCTGTTGAGACAAGTTTCTTTTCTATATTATTGTCAACCCTGCCTAGTCTCTTCCTCCTGCCTCTCAAGGTTATTCTGACAACCCATTACAATTATGGAACCAAGATATTGCAACTCTCATTATTGTTTAGCTGTTTGATTGCTGGTGAGTCATTAGTGGTCAGTACTTTCATGTTGTTGACTGATCCAAATGACTCCACTATATTCCCGATATCACGGAGGATAGTGGCTTCCACTTTATCACCAGCAAAAATTACAATGTCATGCACCTACAAGAGGTCAGTGAGGCATTGCTCCAGGCCAAATCTAGGTACACCTATTTCTAATGATTTTTGTCCTATGGTGTCCATGAAATATTGGATAGCAATGGAGACAGAACATATATCTGTTATACACCCAAGTAGACCGGGAAGCCCTCTGATAGTTCAACTTTGATGGAAACCCAGCTGATTGAGTCATCCTAAGAGTGCTGAGGAGGCATTCTCTCAGCAGTAACTGTTTTCCAAAGAGTGGGTTGCTATAAACTGTCAAAGTCAGCTGGAATGTCAATGAATGCTATGATGAGTTGTTCACCACAAAATATTCATTTTTGTATGACTTCCTGCAGTGTATCTAATTATAGCAACTTGGTTTAGTTGGAAAACTGTCTATGCTTTCTGCTTCCTGTCTCTTATTGGCCAGTGAATTAGGATGGGGCCAGACTTTGCTCCTTTGTTGCACTTTCGCTGTTTTCCAGGTTTATTGATGCTTTGGTTTTTCAAAAAAAGTTTCTGCATATTTTCTCCAAGGTCATTTCCATGGCGCTCCACAACAACCTTGAAGGCAGAGCAGCAACCTCATTAATGTGCAACTTCTTGCAGTTCTGCAGCAATATTATCCCAATATTGTCTTTGTTCCAATTTTATATGATAAAGATGGCGTTGGGGCATCAATGAAATTGAATTTCTTCCTTTGATAAATCATATTTAAATATTCATCAGATATCTGGACCTGGGTAGCTTTATGGGATGGCAATGCAAAGAGACTCGGCACACTTGCTTACAGTTGTTGCAAAGCAATCTGCAGCTTCTTGAGCATTTTCTGATTCTGCAAACATTATGAACTAATGGCAAAGGGCTTGTTGGAATTGTTGCTTAAAAACAGAGGCAGCTAGTTGAGATCTTTTTCCATTGTGTGACTTTGCTTTGAGGTTGAATCTCTTCAACTAAAACTGCACAACTGAATGGTGCTGGGGATCTAGAGTCTTCTCCCTGCAATACACAAATACTTTCTGATTAAGTTCTTAATCAGACAGATGTTTTAAAACCATCCAGAACTGAGGCATCCTTTCCAGTGGATATGTGCTGTGTTAGTTGCTGTTTTGCAGAGTTTTCCAATTATTCATCCATTTTCTGTAGCAAATGATATAAGGACAAGCCGTTATCATTGTATTCTCCATACCCAGATTTCCATAAATTATCTGTTCTGCTGCACCTAGTACAGTGATAGTGAACCTATGGCACACATGCTGCAGTGAACACTCAGAGCCCTCTATGCTGGCCCGCGAGCCAAGTCACCCAAGTATTGCCCCAGTATCACCCCAGAGCTGAGCATGCTCAGAAAGGAGCAGTGGCATCAGGCAATGACATCACAGGGCCATGCACATGCTCAGAAAGAGAGTAGCGGTGCCCAGTGATGACATCACGAGCCACGACTCATTAGCCGCAACTCATCTGGGCACTCACTGTCTAAAAGGTTAAAAGCACAAGAGACAGAATCATCAATGAAAGGTCTCAGATTGTTTCCACAGACTGCCTCAGTTCCCCTTCCCCCCTCTCGGTCTTTAATGGTGGTGCTGGAGGAGAAAAACACCACTTGAACAGTAGAATTGTGAAAGATGACTTCAAACTGGGGCCCATGGAGCATGGTGCTCCATTTGTAATCTTGGAATGGATTGAGCCAAACACTTCCAACCCAATGTTTCCATTTTTGTGTTGTAGGGGATTGATGCCTTAACTCCACCTCACTATAGTGGCATCTACCCATAACAAATTCAGAACTTTCGTGTTAAAAGACTTCAAAAACCTTTGTCAAAACAACAGAAGGAAATGACATAATGCTTGGAATCGATAAAATTTCATCAAAAACAGGAATAGTAGAAAAGCAGGAAATAAATGCAACTTGAAAATGAAAATTCCTGCTAGTTTATGCGTCTTATCTAATAAATGAATGCCTTATTTTGATATCAATTTAGATATCTTACGGTTTCAACTCTGGGCAGCGTAGAACGAAATCAAGACATTTTGCAATATTTGGTCAGCATAAGTACAAGGATTAGTACAGCTACAAACTGTCAGAGCCCTTCCAAAATATTTGAAATTCTGAATTCTAGAAGGCCCATTTCTTTTACCACAGTGGCTGAAACTGTACATTACAATCATCTCTATTGCTCTCTCAATGCCTTGTAGAACTAACTACAAGGAACCAGATAACTCATTCATCCATCCCAGAGTCAGAGCCAAACTGGATCAATGAGACTGAATACATTTTAGTCAGAGATCAGAGATCAGTTCTGTTAGCACCCTTGGTCTATAACCAATGTTAGGCACAAGCAGAGTTTCCTTGATTACAACAATGGTGCATACAACGAAAGCTGTGAGCTAGGAAGTAGCGATGAAAACCAGTATCACACAGACACAGAATACAATAGGTATAAAAGTCTTTATATACAGAAATATATGCACAGTCCAATCTTCAGAGTCAACAGTTCAGTTTTCATACACAGTCAAGCATTCTATTCACTAACGAAGTTAGCCAGCAATCTTCACCAGCAATTCCACCAACGAAGTTAGTCAGCAATCTTCAACAGCAATTCCAATAACCAAGTTAGTTAGCAATCTTCAACAGCAATTCACAGGATCAAACACAGGAGCAAAGCAGAGATGATGAGAGTCGTAGAAAGTCATAGAGAGAATGAATGCTCTCAAGTCTCCTGCTTTTATAATCAACATCCTGGTTCCTGGCAATTAGCATGACTCAGCACGACCCTGCACGGTCAGCTAGACAGCCATTTTGTAAACCAACCAGTTAGGTTATTAAAGGAACCACAATCCATATATAACCCTAACAGACATTATTCAGGAGAACACAAAGCATGACTCACTCCTACCTACTAAAGCTCTTTCTCCATCACTTCGCCTTCTCCACAGCACACCACTGTTATCACTGGATGTGCTAACAAGACCTCTATGGATAGTAAGAAATTTGCTAGTAGCACACATAGGCAGAGGAATCAACAGAAATTTCAAGTATCCAAGGACTCACCTCTAGTTGTTCTGATGAAGTTACAGGTACCGTTATCTGCTGTTCCAGATCGCCAATTTCCCGTAGGGTATAGGTCTGTTCATTCTCTTCGAGAACTATATCTTCACGAAGATTAATCCACAAAATGTGAGAATGTTTCCTCTTTGCATCTGTCAGGTAGTTCAAGACATTCCCAATTGCCTAAACAGAAGAATAGTCACAATGTCTTAAAAAAGGAAATGATCTACAAAAGACTACAGATGATAAGTCTTGTCTTCCCATCCCTTAGGCTATTACAAATAAATCAAATGAATATATCAAAAAAAATGTAGAGAACCCTTCAGCGGCTGCTGGGTTTTTTTCAGATCAGCTTTGATAAGAGGCTCTCTGAAGTGAAAAATTAGTGGAACAGGAATCTGAGCAGACAAGTGTTGAAAATTATCTTTGGCACTGACTGCATGAGGCAAAGTGGAGACAGACAATGGGACTGAGAATTCTGATAATGTACAAGTTGGTGGGTGGGGGAAGGGAACACATTATGACTTTCAAAAAATTCCACAACCGTTTTCAATGAGTGTCACAGAGAAGCATTTCAAAGAAAAAAATTCTATTTTATATTACTGATTCAGTTAGATTCCATTAAGAACAGAACAGAACAGAACAGAACAGAACAGAACAGAACAGAACAGAATTCTTTATTGGCCATGTGTGATTGGACATGCAAGGAATAGGTCTCCGGTGCATAAGCTTTCTGTATACATACAAACATACAGTGTATATGCGAACATAAACTCTCAGTGTACATACAAACAAGAAAGTGGTATGTCATAGACCATAAATCATAAGACACAATCATAAATCATAAGATACAAATAAGAAGTGATAAACCATAAGATACCAATAGGAGAAGGTAGTGGGAAAGATGAGAAGACAAGAAGGATAATAACAATACAGCCCTACTATATGAGTAAATATTTTTAGGCATAAGTCAGTGCTGTGGGAATTAGGTGTTTAGTAGAGTGATGATATGGAGGGGAGGGACTATCTTTGTGTCTAGTTGCTTTGGCATGCAGTGCCTTGTAGCAGTATCCTGAGGAAAGAAGTTGAAACAGATTATGTCCAGGATGTGAGGGGGGGTCTGTAGATATTTTCTCAGTCTTCTTTCTGCAGTATAGAGGACCTCAATGGAAAGCAGGCTGGTTGCAATTAAGTACCAATTTGGACAATCTAGAAGCATTAGTATAAGTTCTATTTAAAACCCATTTTGGGAATCAGGTTTGGATTGGCCTGCTCCCAAGACGGAAACCACATTTACCTTGAAGTTGGGCTGAGCCATTCCATACACGGGCATTTTAGGAACCCTCCGGAAGTTGGCCACATTCATGTCTTTGACGGTGCTAAGAACGTCTGGAGAAAACCGTTCATCCACAACCTACCGTAGAGATAAACTTATGAATTCCTTATTCATTTTAGAAATAAACTAAATATTTTTATTTCTATCATGGAAGACAGTTTTCTTTCATCTAATGCAAATTTCAAAGGAAAGGCAGTAATAACTACAGTTATATGAATGAAAATTAAAAACAAACTGTTGTTTTGATATACATGCTTGTTTTGTTCTCTGGAAATAATCACAGAAGAGGTAAGTTATATAAGTTTGTTGAACCCTTAGAAATTTAAACATAAACTGCTTTCCTTATAAATGCAGGGGAGAATCTTAAGAACCTGATTTTAGAAAAAGATTATAAATGAATTTCAAAGCAACTGAGAGGAGAAAACAGTCCTAGCTCTGAACTAAGCTGAACCACAGCTACAAGAATATGGTTATAGTAATCTGTTAACTGAACTATTTTGCACAATGGCTCTGACATTGAGAAAGGAACACAAAGATTTCTTATGATATCTGTACACCGCCCTGAGTCCTTCGGGAGAAGAGCGGTATATAAATCTAATTAAATAAATAAAGATCCAAAGATCAGTGCTTTTTTTGTAAGAAAAAAGGTGCCGGTACTCACATCTTGTCAATCTTTTATTTAAAAAGGTATATATTCTGTTTTTAACATAAATTTAATTTATTGTACCCTGTTTCCCCGAAAATAAGACAGTCTTATATTAATTTTTGCTCACAAAGACGCGCTAGGTTTTATTTTCAGGGAATGTCTTATTTTTCCATGAAGAATACGGTACACACAATGTGCCCGACTCCTGCCCTGCGTGACTCACTGTCTAATTGTGAGTCAGCCAGACTTTGTTTGGGCAGAGCAAGCAGCAGGCGGCAGTTTGGCCTGGTGGCGGTGCAGGCTCTCTAATTAAAAGAGACCTCGCACTTCCTGTTTGCTCTGGCTGCGCTGCGGCCAACAGTGAGCTGTGTGGCATCCAATGCTATGGTCCAGAGTTCAGAGTTACGGTAGCTTCGGGGGGCCTTATTATCGGGGGGGCCTTATGTTCAGGGAGGCCTTATTTTCGGGGAGGTCTTATTTTCAGGGGGGTGCCTTATATTTCAGCGAGAGGCAAAAGTAAGTAGGTCTTATTTTCGGGAAATGTCTTTCGGGCTCCCCTTGAAATGCACCCGAAGACTCCAGCTAGTCCAGAATGCGGCCGTGCGGGGGATTTTTGGAGTGAGTGG
>JANHFO010002551.1:116779-129823 GCA_032468095.1 Pareas carinatus
GAATTGTTTTTAAAAATTTGCAAACTCACATCCCCCCCACTGAGTCACTGGTGGTTCCTTTTGTAAAGCCATTTTTAATCCGAAACTGCTCCATGCATTTCTCCCGAGGACCACATTGAGTGTTACCCTTCAGCATTTCTGTTTGAAATCAATACTCTGAGCAGGTCCTTGCTCACAATTACTGAGCTAGAGGCTCGTTGGCCCAGTGCCCAGTGGAGACAATTGTGTAGGAGCACAAGACCGTGGAAATAGCCCATACACATACAAATGCACAAACAACCCCCCCACACATATTCATATCACACTGTTCCTTCTGGGTAAACAACATTAGGCAAACCACAGAAAAGAGTGAGACATAGTTGGCAAAATAAATTAAAGACCAGAGTGAAGAGCTAAATACTGTATGTTGTGGTGTCCAAATAATATTCTTGCTGATCACTGTCATTTTTCTTCAGATGTGAAAATAGAAGAAAATACAGCATATTTGTTCCCCATTTGCTTTAAGGATAAAGGATTCGGGAGGGGGGGGAAATACTTCCAACAGCATTTTTAATGCCTGCTGAGTGTTTTTATTGGTCAATATAACACAAAATCATTGCATAATATCACACTGTAGGAGTGGTTGAAACATGTTTGAGGCAACAGGCTGGGGGATGTTCTTGCTTTTCACCAGCTGCTCCAGTTTTTCTCTTTTTTTCTCTCAGTTATGTGAATACAATTCTTGACTCTGTTTAAAGATTTGGCCTTTGCAAAGTTGTAATAAAAGCATAGTGATAGCCTCAATCTATTAAAATGGAACTGTAATGGTTTGGACTGAAATACTATCTTCCTGGTGGTATTTTTGTTTAAATGTCACTAGAATTTTAGGAAAAGGATGATCTGGGGGAAATTATGTAATACATTAAAAAAAATAAATAGAAGTCAAGTAGATGTCCAGCCAGTGTTCTCCAGAGATACCATAAAGAAAACTTTTAACTATAAAATTGACAAACTTTTGTAGGATTCTGTTTTGTAAAACTCTCCTGTCTGTTTGTTTGTTTGTAACCTTCAGTTACTCAAATAGTTCATCATATGACTCAAGGTACTCCAAATTTGCTAATTTAAAGAATGCATACAAAATCCGAGACTGATTACTCCTGTATACTTGAAATTTCAAGGATTTTCACACCAGTTATATCCATAATATGTGGCCACTGCAGCATCACCACAGTTGGCTATGGTTGCCTGAACATATAGTATTTACAACTACATTTCCCACAAACCTGTAGGTCGTGTACGATATGATGAGAGGGATGTATCCCACCCTCTTTCCACCTTCCTCTGGCTCCTGTACCCAATCAGCTGGCAGCAAGGTTTGATGAGCTAGCGATGATTGGTTGCTTTGGAAATGGGGCCTAAAACTGAAAAGTTTTAATGGTTGTGGGCAAGGCAAGGACAAGAGATTGACTCAGATGCCTGCTGGCAAGATAGGGCTGAATGAGGGGCACTGCAAGTTGTGGTAATGTGATATCTCACTTAATAACTGTGGGTGATTAACTTAATGATAGGGACAGGTCATATGTTTGTCAAGGACACACAATCACATTACTTAGTGATGGAGTTTCCAGGCCCAATTGTGGTCATTAAGTGAGGACTACCTGGACACTACATTCCCACAAAATTCAAACCTATATGCTTTATCATATACTTTTTCTAAATCGACAAAGCAAACTTTGGTGTTTACTTGAAGACTCAGAAAGCTGCGCTATAAATAACTTACATGACACAGCATCTGCCCACAATCACCACCACACCTACTCTACTCTAAATATCCCCTGTACATCAAGGAATCAAGGAGTGTCTTCAGCACAATATTGATAACTGCTTTTGATGTTTGACAGAATAGAAGTACACCATTTCCTTAGAAGCTCCCTTATTTTCATTGATCTAATGAAACTTACTGATGGAGCCATTTTGGCTGAAGATGAAATAAAAGTACTTTCAATAGATAAGTACCAGGACTTCTGGAGACGAAATGGCAAACTGAAGACAGTTCCACTAAAATCGGAGCTGATGACTTTGGGGGAATGGAGATCTGTTGATAATTCCTTACCAGACCAAAAAAAGGACTTAAAATTGCCCCCAAGTGCTCCAGACAGTTGCTCCTCATGAGGAGACTGAAAGACAACGGTCTCTGGTGAATTTAGAGCTCTGGGAGACAAGAGAAAACCGTCTTTGCTCACACCACACAGTTGCCACATTTTCAAAAGATATTCTCTTCATGTACTTCCTTTTCTAATCACTTTTTAAAATTGCTTTTTAATTGCTTTCAAGCTATTAGGAATCTTAGGATTGAAAAGTTTGACAGCAGTTTGCCTAAATCCTTAGTAAAAGAAGTTTTAAATACAAGTTTAGGGTCTTAAAAAACATTTGAAATAAACAGCAAAAGAGTGATTAGACTTTGATTTTGGGAGGTTACAAACAAAGTAAATGTCCAGATAGAATTGTAATAAGATTTTGGAATTAATTATAAGAATCCTACCCATGCTTCTGTTTTGATTTCTTTTTAAAAATATGACAGAATGAAATCTTTAATGTTGGATCCTAGAGGGAACCAGAAGGAAGGATAGGCTGCAATTAAAGGAGAAGAATGCTTGAATTTAAAATACTAACACAGAATGGAAAAATGTTTTAACATTGGGCGTATTGAAGGATATTTTTGAACAATGGACCCAGATGTTAATTTTAAGGGTGCCCGCTGTTATAGATAGTTTGTGTTTTAAAATGTTATGGAAGAGGAACAGGTTTTATTAGGCAAGACACATTGGTCTAAAGGTGCATTTAAAAATGACAGGCTACAAGAATGATATGGAAGAAAATGCTACATTGAAAATGCAAATGAAACCAGCTGATGTCTAATAATGTAAAAAAATATAGAATGAATAAACCAGAAGAGTGGCTCAGATAACTTTCCCATATTGGATTTACAGAAGAGACTTGTTAAAATTTTGAAGAACTTTGTGAGAAGGGATAAAGAAAAAAATCAATTATTTGAAGAGCTTAAACATCAAGATTCCTTTTAACAAAGTAATAGGTAGGAATATCAAGTTAGTTTATTTGATCAATCTTAAAATAGATATATTATTATCCCTGATAACCCTTAATGTATTTCTACCAATCAGGACTGAATGATGTTTAAGGACTTATTTATAGATAAGAGATAGGATATGGAAAGAAGAGATCATTTGTTGAATTTTAAGAGGAGATAAAATAGTAAAACTGTTTATACTTGTGATGAAGGAGGAAGTCATTTCTTTATATGTCTCTTTCCTTTTTCTTCACTATACTGTTTTTCTTTTCTGCATTTTCTATTTTTTCTTTTTATTCATTTTTTTTGTATTCATTTTTATCATTTTATTATTTTAATTGCATTTTTTAATAAAAGTTACTGTAAAAATAAAAAAAATAAGTACCAAAGATTCACGACCATCCCCTTTCATAATTTTCCATTTATTCGTCTCCATGGAATTCTCTGAAACCATGTCCTCACTTGCAGCTAACCACAGGACAATCTATCCCTGGGCAACATTTTTTCCTGCCTTCCCCTCATGAGGTTGCCTTGATTTCACCCCTAGTTCATGAATTATGCAGGCTTGGATTGTCCTTAGCTGTGCTTGTATTATGGCTGTGATTTTTCCTTAAGCCTGATAGTATTCAGTCATAAGAGGTGTGAAATTTGTTATACCTTGCCCCCAGTGAGTTCAAAGCAGTACTTACTATTAACAGGTAATTGTGAGCAACCCCTCTCTCTCCAGTCCCTAGTCAAACCCCCACCCCACCCCCTAATTCGACTGCTGTCTCTCTGCCAGTGATCTTTTGGATTTCCAACAAGAAGCCAATCTACATTTTTAGCACAGAGTTTGTTTTGCTTTCTCCTGGCAATGCTGCTCTAACTGTGTGAAAACACTTCCCTACCACAAGCACACTTCTACTGTATAGCATCATCAAACAAGTGGATATTGTCATTTTATGTCCTCTGCAGAATGAAGGACCCAATTGACAGCCGGTAAATTTAAACAGTCTCGTCTTGGAATTGTGCAATAGAAGTTGACTATTCTGAGCAATCTTGTAGGTGCTTAAATTCTATAGCTTTTATCGAGTTAGTGCGAGGCTGAAATAGCATAAGTGTGGAATAACAGGAGCAGCTCCACTCTTTGCCTCCATAGTTGAGCTTGGAGGAACCTGAAAACCAGCATTTATGAGCTATATAGAGATAGGTGAGATGAGAGAAATTCTAAGTAAAAAACGCTGCTTGCAGCTTCGCTCCCTTCATGATTACAATCTGCTTTTTTGTCTTGTACCACAATAGGGTGTAAGAGGGAGTCACAAGGAGTCTGAGAGACTGACTCCTGAATTCTGGACCTACCTCACTCCACCAGGGCCTTATTACTATGCTGTGATTGGCAAATGACTTTTCCACAGGCTGGAGACACAGATTGGGTTGCTTTGCTTATCATACATGATATGTGCGCAGTCTGAACTTGTAATGTTATGTGGGAAAGACTATGGGAGACTGAGCCCAGAGATGCTGCCAAGAGAACGGATTGGTCAGATAAGAGACATCATAGCCTGCAGCTTGATAGGCGGGTAGTTGCAAGAGGCCTTCCCTAGTTTCACAGATTGTAAAGAGAGAATTGTGCTGTCAGTCTTGCATGATTGATGCTAGCCTCGCAGGGTAAACCAGATAGGAATCACAACTCGATGAGCTAATTCTACTTTATTGTAAATCTACACTGACAGAATCTTGCAAGTTTGAAAGTACAATTCTCCTCCTCTCACTTTTCATTTACAGCTGCTCAAGGATGGGTGGAGTTTAACTCAGCACTGGGAAAAAAGCCCTTTAACAACCACAGATCAAATTCTACAGGACACTGCTGTATTCCTCCGAGCAGTGTTTGTCATCCTCGGCAACTGTTAAGGTGTGTGGGTTTCAACTCCCAGATTTCTGGGTAGGGAATTTGAGGAGTCGAAATTCATACAACGTTAAATTTGTTGAGGTTGCGAAACACTGCCTTAGTTGAGACTGACGTTTTCTTTCTCTCTCTGAATATGTAATGCATTTCCTTCAAGTGTACTTAGAATTTGCCTAGATTAAATTTCTAGAAAAAATTCATCTTGTGAACTGCAAGGCTATATTGTGGCATCAGATCTGGAAGGCATAGAGTAATAGTTATGTTACTGTGTTTTCTCTTTAAAAGGATGGGTTATTTTTTAGTATAGGAAGGAGGAAATAGACAATTTGAAAGTAATTAATTGCAAGAAAACAAAAAGGTCTCAATAAGGTATCTATGGCAGTAAGAAGTCTTGTAGTATTTAAAGCACTATTTCTGAACCTTAGCAACATTAAGGTGGGTGGACTTCAACTCCCAGAATTCCCCAGCCTGAAAGGGAAAGGCTGGTGTGGAATTGTAGGCCTCTGAATTGTGCCAATTGTGGGCCTCTGGATAGCTGGCCTTCAGAAGTTGATATGTTCATGGGGCCAGGTGTGGAAAACCATCCAAGTCTCCATGGCAACTACACTTCTGCAGTCTCGCTATCTCTGTGGTCTCAAAACATTCTTTTACTGTTTTGGCTCATATGACTTTCGAGGTGAGCAGCTCTTGGTTAGTTTGCTCTAAGAGTGCCTCTTTTAGGAGGGGTCTGAGAGGGGGGGTTGGAGGATGGATCTATGGGGAAGATGACCTAAGCATTAACCAATAGAAACACTGTTACTACTTTTGCCTTTTTCCTATGAAGCCTATAAATTCAAATAAACGCTCTGAAGAGAGTTAGACATTTTTTGAACATCCTAAGGAATGGACTCTGATTCCTTTATGCTGGCCAGGGAATTGTAGATGCCCACATATCTTAAAGTTGCCAAGGTTGAGAATCCCTGATTTAAAGGTTTAAAAATGCAAGGGAGATAGTTTCCTGTTTGTTCACTATACTCAAGGATAGTTGTGATAGACAAACTCTATTTTACCACAACCAAAACATTTAAAAAGATAGATTACCTACCTAGCCCCGGTATTCATTTAACAATCGATGCACATCATAAACAAAATCCACAGATATATTGGATATTTCCAGAGTTCATTTCATTTTACATTCCAGTACCAATGGATTTATTTAAAAGCAGAATCATCCTTTTCCAGAAATAAAATGTAGAAGAAATTGTGAGGGGAAACAGCAATATACCAATAAGTGAAATCATGAATGGTAAGTACATGTTTTATCAGTATAAAGGGATTTTGTAGGGAAGGAACTGAAATAAAATCAGTTCTCAGGACAGAGGGGAGGTTAGATCTGAAATTTTCTTAATAGTCTACATGTGCTATTTCTGGCAAAGAAGAATGATTATTGTATTTCAATAAATTTGCAGATTTCCTTCATTTATACATTTTGCACTTGTAGTATACAACTGATGTTGGGAGAAAAGAATAGTATGTAGACAGAAAATATAGTTTACAGCTACATATTCTTTGACTAGGGAGCCCTCATTTGTTTAGTCAGTGGGCTGGTTTTACGTGTTTCCAGAAATAGGTCTCCACTAAGTACAAGTTCAACTTTATATCCTGTTTACTAGGGACCACACCCTGGCCAATTCACCGTACAGAGTGCAGCCAACAACTCCTTGGTCAGCAACAGTGAAACACGTGGGCACTACACTAGGTTTGTCCTCATTTTTTAAATCCAATCTCTTCCACAAATTAAAACTCAGCAGGACTAGTTGGAGTTGTTAGAACACAGCAAAAAGCTAACCTCGTAACACAGGTATCCTTTCACTTATTGAATGAAGGGCCTGAGCAATCCTTTTGCAATGCTTTCATGCGCTCACACAGGGCAGCTTTGGAAATGGGTCAAGGCTACCCATTCTGTCAGAATTCATGAGGAATTTGTTATGATAGACGCAGCAGGAGTCACCACATAGACAAGCAATCCTCAGCTCAACCCAACAAATATGAACAGGAACTGCAGGCAGGGGAGACAGAAAAAGGAGGTCACAAGGCAAGTAAGGACAGGGCTGCATCTCAAAATGGCATTTAAAGAGACTCAGATGGATCTACAACTAATTAGAATCAAGGGCATCTTGATTAGAAAGTCAGGGGGAAAACAGTTACAAGGTTGAGATTAGTCCATGCTGAAATGACAAAATCTTATAGCACATTAAAACAAATATTTTTATTACAATTACAATAAGCCATCAGCTGAATCAAGGCTTAATGATTTATTCATTAAATTCCTGGTGTTATTGCACAATGCAGTGTCATAAATTATAGTTAATATACTACAATGACTTTGGACTCATTTTACCTTTACTCAAAAATGAGCAAGCTATGTCTTACTATGTTGTATGAACCAGCAGATCATACTTTAACTTTCTGAAAGTCATTAGCCAGTAAGTTACTAACTAGAGCCACATGCTGGTTATGTTACACTCAGAATAGCTGCATTTTGAATTGTTAATTGGCTGTGTTAAATCCTAACATGGAAATAGGAGCTGTGGTGGCACAGTGGTTAGAAAGCAGTATTGCAGGCTAACTCTGCCCACTGCCAGGAGTTGGATCCTGACCAGCTCAAGGTTAACCCATCCTTCCATCCTTCCAAGGTTCGTAAATTGAGGACCCAAATTACTGGGAGCAATATGCTGACTCTGTAAACCGTTTAAAGAGGGCTGTAAAGCACTATGGAGCAGAATATAAGTTTAAGTACTATCACTGTCAAGATTCATTAGTTTACTGAATTAACCCTTTGGCTACATATGCTATATATATAAAGCTATAAAATAGTCAGAAAGTCTCTAACTGCGTTAGGCTAATCTGGTCGCTCTCTAATCAGTAGAATTGGAACAACTAAAGATATTCTGGACTACCTTAGCAGCAGACTGGGAATGAGATGGAGACATCAACATTGAGATCTCTGAGAAGCAGATCATAAAGCCACAGCTTGCATGAATAAGCTCAAAATTCAGCAGTAATAATAGCTGTGAACTGGGACAAACGTTTTGCAGATGTTCATTTTTATTTTCATTTTTTTTCAATTTCTGGGAGCTGTGGTAAGTGGGAAGGTAGCTGGCGAAGCGATACGATGATATTTTTGCTTATTTTGGGTGGAATTGGAAGAGTTGGAATATGCAAGTGTTTAAGGAGCAACTGGAAAAATAAATATTTCAGAAACATGATGCAGGTTTTGTCCTTATTTTACCACAAAGCAGTGCAAAATCTCCCTCACATCAGTGCTCATTCTGGTGACTTTTAGTGATTTGATCCAAAAGTCTTTGCAAGACTTCAAAATGAGTGCTGCAGAACTGTCAACTTCAGCTCTAAGAAACAAGTCACTTCTTCCATTTTTTAACTTGTGATTCCCTCATCATTGTTCTAACTTCTGTAATTTTAATAGATATTTCTTCAGTCAAATCGCAACTAGTGCCAAAAAAACCTCAAAACAGAGTTATCCTAAAATTAGAACATACAGCCAGACATGCACAATGAGGCCACACAGATAAATAATGTGATGCCAAAGCTAACTGCATATGTTAATTTCTTCAATAGAATTCCACAACATTTTAACCCATGATCACAGGACAATACTGCTTTTAAAGCAAAACAGTCAGAACAAAAGGACCAAAACTTGAAAGAAACAAACAGCTGTTTAATATCTCATCCTCACATTCCTTCAATCCACTTTCTTTGTTAAGAGATTATGTTTTAACCTGAAATTCTTCTGTCGTTCTTTGTAAAACATGAAATAATGCCATCTCACTGAAGAGTCCTTAAACAACTCTAGGAAGTAGGTCATTCACTAATTTACTTTTGGTTTATTAGGGAGCTACTAAGGGAAAGAAGTACAGTATTGAATGGCTGTTGGATTTGTTAGAGAAAAACTGGAGATTTGCTGAGGAGGCAGAGAGTGAACAATGTTTCTAGCTGGAAAGACATTTTTTTTCCAGATAGAACTTGCAGGGAAGTTCTTTTTTCTTGTTCCCTCATCCTCATGAATTTGAACTTTTTCCTTTGCAAGAAAGAAGATCAAATATTGGCAGGGAAAATGTTAGGAATAGGTCTTGAAAATCCCCACCTCAAAAATACAATGGAGGCAACATTTGAAGAAACTGCTTATCTGAAACCTCCTTTCTCACTTTAATGAAAATGGTGCTCATTAAGTTACAATTATGACATACAGTCCTTATCTTGATAATGTTGTCTTGAGAACCTCTGTTTGAGAAATAATCTCCAATTCCCTTGTATTCATTCTAAAAATTCTTTTCTGATTGTTCTGTGAGAATTTCAAACAGGGTGGAAACTTACATAGATAATGTGAGAGGCAATAGTCCAGATGACCACTAGATGGAGATTCAGAAACATGAACACTTTCATGCCATCTAATGGTCAGTCAGGGCTTTGCAGGTCAGATAGTGTATGGCTAATTCAAGAATGTTATCTTGATATAAAACATCCTGCTGCCAAGAGGTCAGAATATATTTCTCTGCTCAGAAGTGGCAGATCCAGCATATCAAGAAGTTGCAAAAGGGATCAAAATATCCCGTTCTTTTTAAGGTGTATTGTTCCTCTGTATCTTCATAGCCATCATTTTGTAATGAGCATGTTGCTTTATAGGGTATCACACTATAATATCATTATATAACTTTTTTTTATTGTTTGTACCAAAAAATACACTAGTCTTAGTTTTGAAAATTAATTAAAATAGGCAATAAAACTGGTCCCATTGCGAAGGCTATGCTGACTATGTAGTTGTCCATCTGCCAAGTAGAGTACAACCTTTATCAAAACCTGAAAACCCAAAAGATTAACATCTGTATTACTATTTCCTCTTTGAAGTGTGCTACCTGACCCTTCTTTCTTTTTACTAATCATCCCCAACCATTTGAAATCTGCCCTATGATTTTTCTGCATTTCCTTCACCATCTAGAGATAGTTTCAGCATACAGTATATATTTGCAAAGTGCACTGAATTTTTCCAATGGGACTGATTAAGGGAGCGAAAGGGAAAGGTGAAAGGGAGTGAGGGGAGGGGGAGGGGAGAGGGAAGGGAAGGGAAAATTCAGTGTGGAATTCTTCCAGAAGTGGACTGGAAGGTTAATCATTTCACCACTCCTTCAGTGCAAAATAAAATAGCCATGATGGACAGGATCAGTGACTTGCAGGGAAAGAAGCTTTTTTGCCACAGTATTTGGTAGCACTTACAGAGAAGAGCTCTGAAATTAAGCATGTTGTAAAATGCTTCTTTTGACATAGAGTAGGAAAAAAAACGGGGAAAGGTTGCCTTCTGAGAGATTTATGGCAGATAGAGGATGCTGTTGCATTTTTTTGCCCTTGAGAAACAGTTACAGGTCGTCCTCTACTTACAACCATATGTTTAAGGACTGTTTGAAGTTACAATCGCTGTGAAAAAAGTGACTTATGACCATTTTTCATATGGCTATTGCAGTATCCCCATGATCACATGTTCAAAATTAAGACACGTATCAGCTGATATCTACGATGGTTGCAGTGTCCTGAGGCCATAGGAACACTTTTTGTGACCTATTGACAAGCAAAATCGATGGGGAAGCCAGATTCATTTAACAACCATATTGCTAACTAACTTAACAAGTACAGTGATTACCTTAACGATTGGGGTAAAACCCAATTAACAACTGTCTTGCTTAACAACAGAAAGTTTGGGCTCAGCTGTGGTCATAATTGGAGGACTATCTATAGTGGCTTCTACTTGCCCTGGGGGAACTTTGACACGGAGATCATTCCAAAATATCCTCCCTGCCTCCAGTTTCTAGCAGTTCATGAATTAACAAATAGCTTTTTCTTTGGCCTTGAAAAAAAATACAAAACAAGTATACAGTATCCCTACCTTTCCTGCTATATACAGGTGTGCATCTATCACATATATTTTCCTATATTTGTCTGGTGATTTGTGAAACATTTCTCTCATTGGGATAGTTCTAAAAGAAAAAAAAGATTTTTAAATGTATTCATGGATATATTTCTCTTCATCAAGATTCCGGCTTAGGGTTGAAAAGACCTTGTGTGCGAGTAGGTCCTATGAAATAAATTGCTCAGCAAATCCTCTGAAGGTATTGTCAGAAAAAGTGCACTTGAGTGGCTTTACCTTTTTCAGGAACACTAGCTAGAAAACGGGAGATGAGAGATAGGGGTGAAGGAGGCAGTTCCTATTCCAGAAACTAAGAATGGACTCATTAGAGCATCAATTTCATCCAATGCTGAAGAGAGAATGCAACTGTGTTTTCTGAGAAAGGCAGTCATTTGAAAGTTTCCAAAATTAAATCGCATCAGTACTGGTTGGTAAGTAACATCATGCAATTCATAGGGGTGCAAACAGTCTAACAGGAAAGATCATCACCTGCAATACATCTTCTCAATAAATTCACCTTCAAGAAAAAAGAAAGAATCAGCAATGAGAAAATGTGAAAGCTTTATATGAGGTGTGATCATTAAATTTTGAGACTAGTCCCATAAATTGAAATAAAATTACCTGATTTAAATTGGGCTGCCATCCCTTTCAATGTAGTGCCCTTGGGCAACTGTAAACCAATCCCAGCGCCTCTTCCATTTTTGGAATGCCTCCTGGAAGTTGCATCCTTCAAGCCTGTCAAGCAACTTCTGCGATTCGCCTTGGATATCCTCCGCCGTGCCAAAACGGCGACCCTTCAGCTTCAACTTCATCTTTGGAAACAGAAAGAAGTTGCAGGGGGCCAAATCTGATGAATTCAGGGGATGAGGAACGATATCCATGTGGTTACGGGCGCAAAATGGGGGGTTGCGAGAGCTCTGTGAGTTGGTGCATTGTCGTCATGGAGCATTGATTCAACATTCCATGGGTTTTGGTTGGTGGTATTTCTTTATTTTATAAATGTGCGGATGCACGTGCTGACTAAAACATCTGTAACATGGGACTCAGTGAGGATAGCACTTTGAAACTTTGTGTAGCTTCTCCTCAAGGTCGTTATACGTCACTGCTGCGTGCGCGTGGCAATCGCGTGATCCATTTCCCCACAGCGAGTGCAGTCTCGGAATTTAATGATTGCACCTCATAGTTAAACGACAGCCCTGCGCAAACATCCTGTAAAATATAGTTCATGGATTATGATCATATGTTTAATGAGCATGCAACTTTCAACAGCTGGTTTCCAAAACTGAAAGAGCAACTGAAAGAAGCCAGATTTGTTTAACAACTATGTTATTCACTTAACAGCAAAAAATATCATAAAATTGGGTATATCTCACTTAACAACCACCTGACTTAGCAACAGAATTTCCAGTCCCAATTGTAGTTGTAAGTCAAGGACAACCGGTATGGTGATTCTCCAATAAATCGCTTTCTGGAAACAGCATAGCAAACTGAAGCAGTTATTACTGAAGGCAGATCGGTCTAATTATAGTTGAATGGCAGTTAGACAACCTCTTGTCCTGCAGTAAATAACTAATCTAAGATGTCATAGGAGCTCTGGATTTATGGTAATTCTAATACAAGTTATACAGCTGAATTCATCACTCCTGAGGGAGCTGCAGTTAGGTAGGACTCCTAATTCTTTTTTTAAAAAATAGTTTAAACTTTAAGAATACAGTAATACAAGCATATACAGGTATTGTCAGGCCTCCAAGGTAAGTCTAGACAAGAAGTACAAGCTGTGAGTATCAGCACTGCTTTTACTGTAAGCTCACAGTAGCATAATCTTTCAAGTCTGAAAGTATTTATCCCCTCCACAGAACTATAAGAAGGGTTCCTTCTGAGATGCTTCCCACACCCTTTTTTCTTCTCTGGACTGAGATGCCTTTTGCATGATAGATGTCTAGGCTGTGTTTCTCTTCCTGTCTCCCAAGGTCAATTCTATACACTGTTATAGTCATAGATAGGTGTCTCTCTGTGTGTGTGTATATCCCTGTATTATAATGAGACTAAAATGAATAATAAAACATGTATGCTATTGATGTACACTTCAAAAGAGAGAAATAAATATGTGTATGTGTATACACATATTTATTTCTC
>JANHFO010002554.1:3224-17506 GCA_032468095.1 Pareas carinatus
TAAGATAACAAAATTAAAAAAAACTATTTAATTATAACAAAACCTTTAAAGGTTGTTTAATTGTAGCAAAATTATTCAAGTTAGTATAATTATTACAAAGTAATTGAAGCTCCTTTTAAGTATTACACATTTTAGTGTGAAATTTGTTAGAGAGAGAGAGAGAGAGAGAGAGAGAGAGAGAGAATATGAGACAGACACACACACAGGGACACAGACAGAGAGAGAATGAGAGAGACAGAGACAGAGAGACAGAGAATGAGAGTGACACACACACATACACAGCGTGCTCTGGCACCCTACTCCCACCCGCAAGTAACATTCAGTATGGCACCTCTTACCTTACCTTACCTCATGAAGAAGTCAAGGCTGGGCAGAAGGCTGGGTTTCTCTGGGGCTTGGAATTTGCGCACTTTCAGCCAACTGAGATGCGCTACGGAAGCACTTCCAGTAGCCAGTGCAGGCTAATTCTGAGCCCTGGAGGCAGCGCAGCCTCATGTGCCTTGCTGTCTCTGCCATCCCCAGGAGCAGGAACTATACAAAATATTCAAATCTCCAGATTTTCCTGCGGACCACCAAAATTTTCTCACGGCCCACTGGTGGGCCCCGTTCCACAGGTTGGCGACCACTGCTCTATATTATTACTACTGTGTTTCCCCTAAAATAAGATACTGTCTTATATTAATTTTTGGTCCAAAAGGAGTGCTAGGTCTTATTTTCGGGGGGTGTCTTACTTTGGGGAAAACACGGTAGATCCTCCACCCCCAAATAACACCCGGCCCTGGGCGGCTCCTTACCTGATTGAGCAGAGTGCAGAGAAATGGGGTGGGCTGAAAACTGCACCGCTCCGAATTTGCGCGCTTGTAGTCAGCCGGGAGGCTCCGAATTTGCTCGCTTGCAGCCAGCTGGAAGGCTTTGGAAGCGCTTTGGGTAGTCGGCACCTCCCGGCTGCTGTGAGAGTGTGAATTCGGAGCCTCCCGGCTGGCTGCAAATGTGTGAATTTGGAGCGCTGCAGTTTTCAGCCCACCCCATTTCTCTGCACCTCGCTCAATCAGGTAGAGGGAGGTCTTATTTTCGAGGGATGCCTTATATTCCACCGAGAGGCAAAAATGTAAGTAGGTCTTATTTTGGGAGGATGTTTTATTTTTGAGGAAACATGGTAGTACAATTACTGGTATATTATTTAACTATATACCTGTTTCTTTCTTACAGAAATTGTTCTATTCTTTTTCTCCTTTTCTGAGATTTCTTCTATTTTCCACTGTGTCATTCTCTAAATATAATTCATCAGAATGCATTCTAAGATAAGATATTCTTATCTCTTTTAAGTAAGGAAACATTCTATGTTCCAGAGAATAGTACTGGTGATACCAACTACAACAGTTTTAATAACCCCTGGCTAGAAATTACAAGCCAAGGATTAAGAGAAGGGCTGGTTAATATACCACTCCCAACAGCCTGTCCACATTTTCAGATATCACATGTGGAAATTATGCATTCTAATCATACAGGAAGCATTATTAGACACCTACAGAACATAATTGAGTCTGCGGTAATGCTAGAATTTATGCATGGTTGAATAAGCTTGAGATTTTACTAGCAAGAAAACAAACTAAACCAAACCCTGAAATAACAAAGCAAAAATCCAACAAAACCTCAAACCTCTAGACTCTAGATGTTCTATGATTAAGTTTTGGAGGTTGAAGAACAACCTGAACAGTCTAGCAAGTACTGAGCTTGCTAATGCAGTTTATTGTTTCTCTGCTGCATGTATCACCACAATGTATACTTCTCAAGTGGATTTTATGCTGTATCTTCCTGATCTGAGTCATCTTCCACCTGCTCTTTAGCCATCTAACTTGCTTTTTCAGGTCAGTTTGTACATTAAAGGAGTCATTTGTGAAGCACGACAGAAATTAGAAGTGATTATGTGAATAGTCGTAGCAAGTCCTCTATTTCAGGGCTTCAACAGATTATTAGTGGGATTAATCACCAACCTGCACAAGTCTTCTTGAAGTTCAGTTTGATCAATAGATCTTTTGGGGAAACTATTCTAATCGGTCCATGGCTTCTACAGAAATGAGATGTAACCACTATATAACCATAGCCAGATAATGGCTGTTTATCACAGGATTAAGGTATTCCCATGCATCAAACAGGATAAAATGTTAAACATGTATGATTTATATTGTGTCTTGCTCAGGATAAGCTTAAAGTTATCATCATTGCTCTGTGATCTCCTGAACTGTGCAAGACAAACCAGCTCAAAATGGTTGGTGAAGTGACCCAACACTATGAAGTTGAAGAACATGATAATGAGATCTCAGTATGTGCATCAATCTGAGTAAAGTACTATTATTATGATAAAATACAGCCAAAATAGACCCTAAATACTTTAGAGCTTGGGGTTAAAAAAGGAAACAGAACTACAGAACCTAACCATCAACAGAAATTACTCATAGCAGAGACCATAGTAAGCATCTATTGTACATCCTGAGAAGGTTCCTGACGTTAAACAAAACATTCAAGCCACTATACATCATTCTAAAAGAATCCAGACTATTCTCACACACTGAAAGAAATAATGCATGCATAATAACAGTACACATTAAAGCACCATATTAATAAAGCACTATACACTCAAAACACATTTTAATGAATATCTGAATTAGATTCCTGTAAGAAATGAGCAAAACAGTAAGTGCTTACAGATTTGTTATCTTCTAATACTTCAAACCTGGTATTTCAAAATCTTCTTTTCCAAGACAGAATTCCTTTGGTGATATGTGTTCAAGGCAACCAGATTTATGAAGTTACTGTATGAAGTTACTGACACTATATATTTATTTTATTTATGAAACTTCAATGCCGTCCATCTTGTCAAGGTGACTCGTGATGAATGTACACACCTGATGACTGTACACATTTGTATTAAAAAAACATACAGGATGGGTGGATAAACTGGTCTAAAGTTTATCTTAAAATACCCCAAGCCATCTGCTCCTTAAAAACAATTACTTGCAATAGAAAAGACTGAACTGACGGAAGCTTCATACTGTTTCCCATGTGAAAATAGGACATCTTTGTGGACTTGTCCTAGTACAAATGTGAGGAAAAGACAAGGGGTTCGGGATTCTGTCCATCAGCAGCGCAACCCTCCTCAAACAGCATGGAATTGGACTACATTTGGCGGAGTGAGAGGAAGAGGGAGACGGAGAGAGCGAATGTGTGGAGGGAAGAGCAAACACACAGGACCCCGCTGTACGTCGTTACACCCAAGGAAATAAAATCTTCCAATTCCAGGCGGCTTGCTCTGCATGCTTTCCCTACTTTATTGCAAATAGCAGTGTCTAATTTCCTGTTAAAAATCATTGCAAGGCACTTTAATTTTTAAACTCCTTAGGGGCGTTACACTGCCGCTGGTATGCAATGGTCAAAATAGTAAGGAACCCAATCTGCACTCTACACGTCTTCCTTATACAATCCAGGTTTGACAGTGACCTCGAGCGGAATGACTCCGAGATGAAGTCATCGCCGAGGCGGGGAGGGGAAGGGGCGAAACAGGGCTGCAGCCCTCCTCAAAGACTTTACTCCCTTTCCGCTCTGCCAGCTGCCCGCCTCGTCAGGTGATCGCGTGTCACATGACCACGCTGTTATCAGGAGCGACGCTGCTGCTGCAGCCCGCGGATTTCCTCCGAGAGCGGGGTGGAGGTCAGCTCTGCGCTTCTGGTTCTTCCCAGTGGGGGAGTCCGATCGACCTGCCGGGATGGGACTCTGGTCCTTGGTCTGGCTGCTGGGCTGCGGAGCGGCTGCTTGGCGGAGCGACGACTACTTCCTGGACGATAATGTCGGGCTGGGGCGGCAATTCGATGGCATCGGAGCCGTTAGCGGCGGCGGGGTAGGTGACCTGAGCCACCGCGCTGGCTGGGGAGAGGGTCGTATAATCTGTGCTCCATTGGAGGGTGGCGAGATTTGCACGGAATCGGGGAGGCTTTTCGGCATGACGAGCATCTGACTTAATGCCCAGAAAGAACCCGTGAATCTGAGACCCTGAAGCTCAGGTCGCTGATCAACGTAGTCCCGCGGCTTCTGTTTACCATGGAAATGATGTCCTGTAGCAACCACGCTCGGATACCTATGGCAAAAATAGAGAACTTGTTCTGCACTCAGAGGCATGTCCTATAAAAAAATGACCTGAGCTGTCAAGTCTGATCAGATTCTTTTTTACAGGAAATGCCTCCAAGCGGATCTGACTGTGCTTTTTACAATAATCGTTCATTTAATTCATATATTAGATGCACATATTCATTCAATATATTGTTCATGTGTTGAATGCATATAATAGTGTGCATTAATAATAATAAATAGCTTCCGGAGATAGTTGGTGTAACTTGCATGGCATTTTTATATTTTATTTTTCAAGTGATGTTGCTTGCTTCATGAACAGGGTTTCCCCCCAAAAAACTTATAATACTTAACAGACTAATTTTTTGTCTCAAGTTGAGTAGCCATTTCATCAGCTAAGGGGTAAAGAAAACATACACGCTTCTTGCACAGTGCATTTAAGATTAAGATAAATTCTCCAGCTTTGTTCAGTGGGGGCAGAGGAGAGAGAAACAAGCAAGCAAACTTTTTTTTTTAAAGAAGCTGGAAGTAAATTTTTGCCATTTGGATTTCAGTGGGTGAAGCTTTATATGTTGGTTTTCTAAATAACTAGATGGAGACAAAGGTTGTTTTTCCAAGTAATAATTTGTAGGCAGGATAAAGAAGTGATTGTATCAAGAGTACACAAGCATGGATATCTCATTTCATTGTGAGTAGTAAATAATAGGAATGTAATGGGAACTGATAAGTGGAGTAAAAGTAAGATATGCATTATTAGATAAAATAAAGACATGCGCAAGTTGAAGTCTTATTTCTAATTATTTCTAATTTGTTGTATACATCTCTGGTTTTCTTTGACAAGAAATTGGAAGAAATTTGTTACTGTCTTCTTCTGAATTTTTTGTCAAATTTACAAATCTAGGATTTTCTTTTAATCACACCTTTGAGCCTACTTGGTATTTTGAGATCAGCCAGGATTGGCCAGCTGGTGCTATCTTTTAAATTCAGTATTTGGAGAGGACATATGCAGAGGCTAGGAGAAGATTTTATGAAGATAACAGGAATAATGAAAGAACCATGGGAAAATGGGCATGAAATACAATTATCATGAAGATACTTCTTATCAGTGGCATCGATATATACAGTATTTATACAAGTAATAATTCCAAATATTTTTCTTCCTATTTTTTTTCTAGGCTACCTCACGCCTTTTAGTGGATTACCCAGAACCTTATCGAACTCAGATTTTAGATTATCTTTTTAAGGTAATTATTGCTTTAGATTGACTTTAAGGTAGAGCTTTGTTTTCCTTAAAACTATTTAAAAAAATGCTGTGATGCAAATGAGAGTGGTAGAAACATGAAAAAGGTTTCATGTGTTTAGGTCCTTTCCTGTGCATTCAGTATTTTACCATGGTATTCACCTCTCATCTTGATTGATACATGCAATATAATTGCAGCTGTCTTTCTGCTACTTGTTTACCCTGTCACCTTTTAATGCAAAGATGTAAGTTGTAGCTCTGTGTCTGTCTGTCTGTCTGCCTGCCTGCCTGCCTGCCTGTCTGTCTGTCTATCAACTTTGAGTTAGCCTTGTAGCCCAACCACCAGAATGATTTAGAGACCCAATAATGAATGAGAAGAATGACAATTTGCTAAATATCTACTTATAAAAATTTCTGTTTAAAATACTTCAAGCATATCTCTTTATATATATGTGTACAAAATGAATGAAGATAAATCCAAAAGTATGAGAGTGATGAAAGTTTGAGAGCATTCAAGACTCTTGAGATGTTCTGTATATGGAACTGAACACCTTTTGCTATATAAAAGAGGTGATAATAGGAACAAGTGCACATTGATATACAAAATGTATGACATGATAAGAACACTTCGGTTTCGTAAGGTTACGGAGGCAGTATGAGATCAACATATAATTTTCTAACAAGATATCCCAGATTGTGATGCCGATAAACAGAATGTACTGTGAAGTAACTTGAAACTGCAGTTACTGAATAGAAATCAAAGGACAAAGTTAAATAAATGTATGATATTGTACATAGAAGATGTTTAAGAAACTAAAGTGTGAAAGCAACGTATATAGTGCTGTGCTAATCCCTTGTCCTCGAGTATGAAATCAATGGAATCAATTGTTTTTCATTCTGCTTTCTTTCTTTGTTTTTTTCTTTTCTTTTTTGACTCACTCTGTAAAATGTACAATCAAGTGAAAACCAATAAAAATAAAAAAGGAAATAAAAATTAAAAAACAATATTTAATTGGAATGAAATATTAAGTAGATGATTTCTTTTCCTTTCTGAAATTTTGTGAATACTTTTATAATTGAAGCCTGCTATAATGAAGAAATAAAATGAATGTTATATAATGGTATAAACAGAATTAATTAGAATTGTTGTTATTAAATTTAAATGAAGTGTAATTAAAATCAAATTCAGGCACTAATGAAGATATTAAATCAAAATTGATGGTATAAATAACTATGTCATTTTAATGAATATGAAAAAAATTAAAAAGTTTTACAATAAGTAGAAAACAAATGAAACACGATATAATGAGGAAGCTGTTTGGAACAAAATGAAAAGGATTACTAATGGAAAATATGAAGATCCTTGTTAAAATAAAATTACAGCGAATGTGGATTTTCCTTCCCTTTCTTTCTCTTTAATTTCTTTCCGTTACAAGTATATTCTTCTTCTACACTTTACATAGCACTATTTACCTTGAATGAAAATAATATTGTGGGTATCAAATCTGGTTGAGCAATTCTGGTGTTGCTTGGCAGTGAGCTCCCAAATGATGTAAAACTGGTTATCTGAATTATTCACCTGGTTTATAGTCAGTAATGTCTTTTATGCCCATATGATCCTATAACAATCTCAGAAATTATGCACGTTTACATTCTTATATCGTTACATTAAATAATGCAAGTGTGTAATTCATATCATTTTCCTGATTTGCCCCCCTTATATAAGTTGGCTAGCTTTTTTCTTAATCTTATGACATTTCTCTTGGAAGTTCCTTTAAGGCTAGGTTTTTTCCCCTTAAATATTATTGGATGATATACAGGTAGTCCTCACTTACTGACCACAGTTCAGTGACTGAAGTTGCAGTGGTGCTGAACAAATGGTACGATTGATCTTTGAAGCCAACATATCACCCTGTGGTCACGTGATTGCAATCTGGGCACTTGGCAACTGGCTCACACTTGTGACAGTTACAGTGGCCTGCAGTCAAGTGAATATGATTTGTGACCTTTCTTGCTGACTTCCCACAAGCAAAGTTAATGGGGAAACCCTCAGGGAAGATCACAAGTTGCTTGGATAAAATCTCCCCACCTAGCAGCAATCATCCCCACGCCCCAAATTATTCACATGATGCTGTAGGCACCCATGCAATTTTACATGACCCGCAATTCTTACCTAATGACATCAGGGACCACCGTTGTTAAGTGATGTGGTCGCATGATATTGTGTATTACGACCACATTGCTTGGCAATCTGAATTTCAGTCTCAATTATTGTCGTTAAGTGGGGACTACCTGTGGAAAAATCAAACCTAGTCTGTTGAATTTTCTGAAGTAGTCCAGATAGAAAATGTGAATAGAAATAGAGATTGGATTCACATTGTGCTTAAACCAGTGATAGAAAACCTTTTGACTTGGCATATCGAAATTTTTGAAAATGCCTAAGTCGACTTTGCTGACGTCACACATGCAAGCACGTGCTTACACACACACAGACGCAAACAAAAAAGAAATATTTCTCTATCTTCCTCCCATCTAAGTTACTTTAAACAGGCATTCAGTGGCAGCAGCAGTGCTAGAATTGAAGTAGACATCCAGATCTTTTCTTCCGCCTTGGTGCCACTGCTGCCACTCAAAAGGTAGAGGGTCTGAAAGCTGGTGGAAGAGTATGGCCCTCTTGCACAACTTCTAGATAGCACAGGAGAGCACAGTTCATTGTTGTGTGAACTCTGCAGTCTCCAACATTCACCCAAGAATGGGGTGTGCTTTTGAGTACAGTTGTTAGTTGTTGGTAAATGCTGGTGTGTCCACCAAAATACTGTGGCATGTCACCTTTGACATGTATGTCTTAGTTCACCATTACTGTACTAAGCCATAGTATGTTGACATATCATTTCTGAGATACAGAAATTCAGGAAATCTATTAAAAGGCAGAAAAATTCTGAATGCTAACACTGCTTCCATGTAATAGTCTTCTGGAGTTTTACAGTTGAAAAATGGACTTGGGTATTGGGATTTGTAAATCATAGTTAGATCTTAGCATTTCCTGTGAATTCATTCACCATGATGTGTGACACTAGAGTAGAGTAGAATAGAATTCTTTATTGGCCAAACTACAAGTGATAAATTATGATCATAATTAGTGGGTTGATATGCCTGTCTGAACCCTCTGAAACGATAGAATATTTTGAGCAATGAACAGAACCTTCTAAGAAAATTAATCCTGATGAAAGGGAAGGAGGGAAGGGAAGGGAAGGAAGGAAGGCCAATGTATTATCACGTGTATAAAACGTGGGAAGGGAGGAAATAGTGTAATTATTCTTTTTAGAATCATGAGGAAATGTTAATTAGGAGAACATCTATTAAAATGAGTGTGATATCAGTGGAATGTTGTTTACCAAACAGAAACATTAACACCTTTTTTTCCTCATTCTCTTGTTTTAAGCCAAATTTTGGTGCCTCATTACAACTCCTCAAAGTAGAAATCGGTGGTGATGCACAGTCTACAGGTATTTGAACTTGGGTTTTGCAGGAAAAGTTTGTAGCATCAGTGAATGGGATACCTTGGGGTAATTGTGTTGATATTTGCTCTTCTCCAAATGAATGGTTTCTTTATAACCCACTCCTGCATTACTGTCTTGCATATATTCTAGAAGGCATGCATGGAAAATCGTGTAATCCCAATATGTGCTTTGTTAATATTGGATAATGTATCAATAGGTCCTTAATTCTAAGTGATACTTGAAAATTTACTCGCTCTATATTTATATTGTGTAATAGGCATTTTCCCTCCCTCCCTTCATATAAAATTGTATTAACTTCACTAATTGAACAGAATAGGGCCAAGTTCTCTTTTAAAAAAACCCCAGCAAGTAAATCTGGTGTCAGTTATTAGAGTGGTGAGGTTCCTCCTTATAACAAGCTTATTCCAGGTATTTGGAAAATGGAAAAGCAGGTTTAGCCTGTGGTAAAGCAATCCTATTAAAAAGAGTTAGTATCTGCCAATGGTAGATAATTGAAGGACTACTGCTCATAACTGATTGGTTATGGAAGAAAATTCTAAATCCAGTCTGAAATTTGGTATCATGCTTATAGTTGTTCCATTTTTAAAGTTCCATTTTAAAATTTACCTCTAAAAAATAGGAGTGACTGTTCTTGACACATAGTAATTTTCTACTGAGCAAGTGCTTTGTAATCTGTTATTACTAGTTAGTGATACAATTATGTTTTTAAAATGAAGATTATGAAGGTGAATGCGATGTAGACAGTTAACTGTATTAATGCTTCTGCCCTTGACATTATCTTGTGGGCTAAAATTGAGTAATGTTTACACATTTAGTTTCATTGCACAGATGTTGTTTCATATGTTTTTGGAAAATATGCTGGAATAAAAATAGTTGAAGGTCTTGCATTTAATGAAATACAAAGATAATTTTTATTTTCCTTTCCTAGATGGCACTGAACCCTCCCACATGCATTATGAAGATGATGCAAATTATTTCCGTGGCTATGAATGGTGGCTGATGAAAGAAGCTAAAAAGAGAAATCCTTTCATTAAATTGATTGGTAAGAACTGTAGGCCTTTGAGATATGAAGATTTTTTTACCTTGATAATTTAATTTGAAAACAGTTTGGTGATTCATTTTTAATTATAATCTCTTAATGCCAAGTGAAATATCCAGTTTATGTTATAAATAATTTTACTTTGTACTCACCTGGATTTCAGACTAATTCTTAGCAGCTGTCCTTTGCACCTTGCTGGCAATGCAAAGGAACCGAAACAGGTTACAATCTTCTCATTTCCCCCCTTCTGTTTCCTGTTCCTGGCTAGGAAATAAACCCTGTATATTTTTTCCCCTTCCTTATCTAAGCAGGAATGCAGGCCCATTATTTGGAATGGAAAAATAGCCATGAGCATTGATCTCTATTCTTGGCCATTAACCTGGTTCAAAGTAATGTGCGAATATGGTGAAAGCATCCGATATCACATTCTGAAATAAAAATGTTCTCTAGAAGTTGAACTTTGCTATTCTTCTGAAAGTCACACTACAGTGTGAATATCCACGTTGCAATTCAATATGATTTGTTGAAGAATCTGCTGACTAGATTGTATATCCTACACAATGTTTATGGGCACACATGAAAGACTTGGACTGCAGGTTTCTGGACCTTAACAAAAAAATCTAGCTTTGTATACGATAGAGATAGCCCTTGCTTAAAAAGGTGTTAAGCATATTCTTAACATATTCAGAATTATAACACTGAATGAATGCTACTTAGATCTCGTCCTTGAAGTTATGGCCATTGCAGCGCCACCTTGGTCATGTGATCAAAATTAATGAACTCAGCTTCCAACCTTTCCACCTTTTTCCCCCTCTTTTTTTTGACCGCCCCATGACCCACCATCCTTGCCACTCTGCAGTCACTACCTCCCCGTGCTCTGCTACCCTGCACCATTTCCTCCACTGCTTTTGCTGCTTTTTGCTCCACCATTCTTGTTTCCCAAGCTGAGCTTGGCTGTCTTCTTCCTTCCTTTGCCAGCAAAGTACTTCTGGCAGTGTGACAGCATCTTTCTAAGGTCATTTGTAGCCTTTCTGAGCTCTTACGAGGCTTCTAAGACAGCTGCAATCTTTGCATAGGTAGTAGGGTGCAAGGCGGTAGTGGTGGCGGGGTGTAGGGTAGCCTGAAGAGCAGAACTAGAGAAGATAGGTGGATGGGAAAGCTGAAATGGAGGCAAGCACAGCAGGGCAGAAGAAGCCTGAGGTCCTACAGTGGCATGGTGCTGGCCTAACAAGTTCAACCAGGACTACTGAAACTGATAAGCAGTGTGGACATGTGATGTTTCCCCTAACAACTGCATTGCTTTGCAGCAGAAATTTTGGTGTCAAACAGGGTTGTTTAGGAAGGACTACCTGTAAGTAAGGAGATCGTTTCTGGACTTGCTTCAGTTGTGGTTCTTCTGTGTGACCTACATACTTCAGCCTGACTCTGATATCTCCTTCGGGCATTGTGATTCAGTCACTGACACAGTAGAGCCAAGCTTGGCTCATTACTTGTCACTTAGTCCAGCTCAAAACAAATAATTGGAGAAGAAGGCTGAAAGCCAGAATATGCTTTCTAGGGAGTCAATCCTATTGCATCAGACTGCAATATGCCTCATCATATCTCTCCCCAGTTATTGTAAACCTTAGAATAAAGGAGTCTATACTTTTTTAAAGAAATATTTGATGATGGATAATAGTAGAAGGATCATTAATTAAATAATCCTACAACACTGAAAAATGTAGTCTGAGTGTGTTTTCTTGGAGTGTGCTTTAAGTGTCCTGTAATGAATTGAATTTTGAATACTTTTAATGTTATTATAATCTTGGATTAATAATGCCATCTACTTCTTCCTCTGCAAAAGCACTAGGTTTTCAGACTAGGTTCCCCTTCAAGGGGAGATGGGCAGCCTAGAAAAAATAATAAAATAAAAATGTATTTATTAGAGTTGGAATCTGTGATAATTATGCTACCAAGATCTTTCTGCATTCGTGAGAATACTGAAAGCAGCACAAAGTTTGCATTTTGAAAATAGTGGTATTAAAAATAAAAGTGGTTCACATTTCAGGTAAATATGATTAATGCAGCTGACAGAATTGAGAACAAACTAATTTGAGGTACCAGTAATCCTTGCTTAAGAACCATTTGTTAAGCAGACTTCAATTACGATGGCACTGAACAAATGGTATTTACACCCAGTCCTTGAAGTTATAGCAGTTGCACCACCCCTATAAAGCTAATGTTTAAAACAGTAATGTGCCTTTTTATGCAGCAGTTTTCAACTACTTTCAAGTACAAAATGACAATTTTCAACAAATGTAATCAGGGACTCTTGAGGTTTGTAAAAATACACTCCTATTTATCAGCTTGTTCTTAATTCTGTTCATCGTTCCATCCAGCTCTTGTTAGCAGTTATTTTCTACTGCTCATAGTTCCATTTCAGTGAATTATACTGTTATTGATAATGTAAACTATAACACTAGCATTTTAATAAAAGTAAAAAATATATAGAATCTAGTGATTATTGTATGGGTCCTCAAAGATGTGGATAAATAAATTCTTTCTGCAATAACTCTGACCATTTAATACTTAAGTCATTGCTGACTTTTTAAAAACATTGACATTTAAAAAAACACTCACATTAAAAAAAAATTTAGCTCTGTGAAATTGATATGTTAAGTATAATTTTCCTTTGTGTTTGTTTGTTTCTTTGTGCTTCCCCTTGCAGGCTTGTCCTGGGCTTTTCCAGGATGGATTGGGAAGGGTGAGAATTGGCCTTATGAGAACCCAGATGTCACCGCTTATTATATTGTCTCCTGGATTCTAGGTGCTAAAAAATATCATGGTTTGGACATTGACTACATTGGGGTTAGTAGAGAACTTTTTCCTCACATTGTTTTTTAAGAAATAAATATAACTTGTGTGAGAGAATATTGTACCATATGGTTTATAATATAGGTATGTTTACCAAGTGTTTTTCTAAAAATCCCCTTCTTTCTGCATTAAGCAATTTATTTGTGGGTGATTTGATCAAAGGACATAATTGGAATGGTAAAATAAAAATTAATATGAAAGGCAATTGAACTAACAAAGTAAATTTGGACTTATCCTAAAATACATTTAGTTTTTAAGTAAAAACAGTTTAGATTATTTTAGACTGATTGCAGACAAGAATCTGTGTGCCAGTAAGTCATGGTTTTTTTCTTGAATGCTTAGAATGATGTAGATTATAGGCTATTGATTTTGAATTGATTGATTCAAAGTAGCCCTTTAAACAAATTCACAAATGTTTATTTGTTTGCTTATTATTAAATTTATATGCTGCCCATCTCACTGTCTGAAGAACCTCTAGGCTTTTTAATTAGTCTACGAAGAGACTAGATTTAACACATACCACCTTGCCAAGTGGAGATGACCAGATAATCCATATCCTTTTAAAACATGAAAGGCCTATGTAGCACAGGATCAGGTTACTTGTGGGACAATATTTGTCCATTTGACTAGGTTAGATAAGATGGGTGCACTCAGGATCCCCTCTCTTAAATATTGTCGTGTGATGGGACCTTGGAGGCTTTCCTTCACCCTGACCCTCTAGAATAGCCTCCCATCTAGATTCAAGAGACCCCTACCTTTTCAGTCTTCCCAAAGGCTATGAAGACCTGGCTCTTCCTCTAAGCTTGGGCTAGGTTGGGGTTGAGGCAAGAAAATGTCTGGCACCTGAAGAGAAGGGTATTGAATTCTTGGTTTGAGAACAAAGTAGCATCCCAGAAAAGAATATATAAAATTAAAAATCAGAGTTTAAAAAAATGCAATAATAGCAAAGCAACAGCAATTATTATCTAAGAAATAAGTGAGTTGGCATGCTTTAGAGTAGTTAATAATATTTTGGAAAATAGTAAAAAGTCACCATAAACATAGATACGCAGGATCTTCACTGGCAGGATATTCCTGATAAGAAGGCCCTGTCCCTCATTGTAATAGAGGACAGGGCTTGTAGTGCTTCTTAAAGAGTACATATTTTTTAAATATGTTGTGAATGACCTAGGGAAGTGTTGTCTGACCTTGGCAACCTTAAGTGGGAATTTCAACTCCAAGAATTCCCCAGCAAGATGCTGACTGAGGAATTCTGGGAATTAAATGTCTACATCTCTTAAAGTTGTAAGAGTTGAGAAACACTGACCTAGATCATGCAGACTTTAAAGAACTTTAAAGACTTTAAAGAAAGACTGGGACTGAGATATTCAATTATTACATTGTTGCTTCATGAGCTAATTGTTAGGGTTCCAACTCAAGATATTGTGCTTTGGGGCTGGAAACGGGGGTGGGAGGGTGGGGTGGGGGTGGGGGTTCTTGTAATTCTTATTCTAGTCGAGTCTTGATG